>OX359274.1:16571376-16881376 GCA_947179155.2 Hedera helix
TGTTAGAATTTAAGAACGAAATATAATACAATCACACAAAATATTAGACCAAAAACAGAAAAATAAGAATATATGATATATCCAGGTTCACCAATTTGGTTAGTTCTGCTTGTATGAACACCATCTATAATGATTCACATACCAAACAATTATTTTTATGATAACTAGAAAACTCTAAATGTTATAACATGGACTCAAGCACAATATATTAGTAAACCAAAGACTGGACTATTAATAAATCTTCAAACCCAATTACATCCTTGCGTTTGACTTTCATGGGCACTATCTATTAATATGATCTCGATTTTAGATCGTTTAAAATGAGTTGTCTATAAAAAAATGCATTTATATATTAGAGAATTGCAATAATATAAGACTTGTATAATTATTTATTTTTATAAACTGTCTTAATCGACTGCCCATTTGAACGCCCTGAAATCGAGCTCAAAGGACTTTAGTTGTTGGTTGGACAGCACCACTTAGTGTTCAATACTCTATATGAGTGCAGCGCATGGAGGGTTACACCATCCCTAATGAAGGATGTTTTCCACTATGCTTAGCAGAAAAGACGGATGTTGATTTTAATAAAAGATACATGCCTGTATATATGAATTTGAGACCTATTAAGCCTATATGAATTGGACCAGCCAATGCAAAAAGTGATATATTGTGTGCCTTCTTTCATTATTTTAATGTGAAATTCGTTGATATTTTAATTTCGAGAAAATGCAACATATATCTAATTTGTGCACCTATTTTGAAAAAGAAAATTGAAGTTTTAAATTGGTGATCGAAATAAAAAAATATATATATTATTATTTTGGTGCTATATATTGCCCCAAGTTATTTTTAAGAACCCTGGTGCAAGTATTTCTATGCTTGAACCTTTGAGCAATGGATATTAGGGTTTGTGTGGTGGTAGAAAACTATATTAATGTGTTGAAAACTATTATAACAAACTACGATAAGTACGAAAAATTGATGATGAAAATTAAAATACAAGATTTATGTAAAAAATAAATATGTTACAATAAATTATTAACCGAAGGTAAAGACATCATTATATCGACATAGTGTGGATAATTCAATGCGTGAAGAGATCTCTCAAAATCTAATCACTTTTTTCTCTTAAAGCGTCTTCAATACTAGGAAATTAAAAGAATAAAACTGAAACACTCGACCACATAACAACATACATATATAGATGGCTAAAAACATAACATGCCTAATGAAGAAGTCCATTTCATAACAGGTATATAACAACGCTAAACCTCGTCTTTTTCTTTATCGCAAATATTATTTGGATTGAAGTGATATTTAATTGCATTTTAAAATATTTTAACAACCCACTATCTCATTCGCTAAGAGACTTGAAATTATTTGGTTAAAAAAAATGTCTTTTAATGTCTCTAAATCGAAAAGACATGAAATCATGTTTGAAATGAAAAGAGGAACATCTGAATACCTTATTACATGAGTACCCTCATAGATTTAGAAAAATTACTTCTCATATATTTCTTCTTCTCCAATTTTAAATGGAGAAACCATCAATGTCGCTCTTCTTCTCCGTTCCCATGAAAGTTCAGGTGAAATCTTCTTCCTCTAACCTCACATCTCTTCTATAAGCATAAAGCTTGCTGACAATAAATGCTGACAATAAAGATCAAATTTCCATTTCTTGATTCCCATAAGTTGATTATAGAAAAAATTGATTATTTCTAGATGAATAGTTATACCGTATAGATGGTAAAGAAAAAAAATTATATGAATCATGTATAAAATACCATCTATTAAAGTAGAATCTATTTAAATATATATGAATATAATTATTTTTAAATATGTTAAAGTTTGTATCCACAATAGGGTGATCAAAGACATAGAATTTATAGTTAATCTATGTGAACAAATTACACTTCAACTCTTACCAACTGTTTGAAGTTAATTTAATTTATATAGTTGAATTATTATGTTATGTTGGTGTTTTTATTAAACTTGATACATTTTTGTTTTATCATATTGTGGTCAAAATATTATAAATATTTACTTAAAATACTATTTAGACCTTTATGATTATCAAACAGGTTTTCGCTTAAACTATTCAAAGGGTTAAAATAATAAAATATTGTTATTTAGACATTTTGAAAAAATTAATTATTAAATAATATTTTTTTATTTAGATACAATTTTAGACAAATATATTATATTATTCAGATATTTAAACTCTTTATATCTTAACATTTAATTTTATCGAACATAACCGAGTCAAATATCGAATCCTGCAATAGAATTTGAGACACGTACATAACAAAAATTACTTGTACATATATACACACACATACAATAGAGTTACAGCTAATGTCTTTTCGTTATTAAAAAAAACCCAAAAATAAATTATTTTGAATCAGGTCAAACAAGAAGTTACGGATTTTTATTATAAAAATAAAAAAGGTTTAGTAAATGGCTTGAATGTTCATGAAATGAATTGAATGTTCATTAACACATCACATCCACCGCCCCTTTTGCCTCCACCACTTCTATCTGTTCAAAAAATATCATTAATTATAATCGTATTTGATAAATTAAATATCAAATAGGATAAGTAATATGTCAATAAATAAATGCAATCTCACCAAAAATCAATACGCAAATATACGAAAATAATCAAGCATAATAGACTAAAATTTTACATGAAAAGCCTCTCAAGTCAATAGATAAAATCACGAGATAATCTACTATGAGTAAAAATAATCCTTCTAAGTTTTTAACACCAAAAAATTGACATATTACTAAAGACTGAGAGAATGCAATACTATCTTAATTTAATTGAGAACTCAGATAAACTTTAACATCCAACATCCGAATCAATCAAAGTCTTCTCGCTCTAATTATTCGGAACAACCAAATTGATGTGCAACTATTTGAATCTCTCGGCTTCAATACTTGAGAAGCAAGATTGGGGTATCATCTTGAGGTGCGCTTACAAAAAGGGTTCTGATCTCAACTTTCTGCATTTCGTCGCTTGGGATTGCAGAATTTGAAATTTTGAACAAGTCTAAATGATTAATTTAGATAAAAGCTAGGTATCACATATCAGCTGTAACTCTGTCTTGTGTATATGCTATTTATTTATCATTGAAATATTTATTTTTTGGAATGAGAATAATTCACTACACCGTACATACAAATTTGTCTGATGGTTAAGACTGAGATCGAGCCAAGAACTATTAATTAGATCCAAGGTTCGATTTTTGTTTTTTCCGCTTGCTGTGAAATTTTTTTTCTCCTTTATTGTGCTAGTTTATTTATTTTTTAATTTGTGAGACTTGTATGCTCGCCTATTGAATGTAAGAGTTTATTTAATATTGTTACAAGAGATTATTGAGATTAAATATGTGAGATTTGTATGCTCATCCATTGAATGTGAGAGTTTATTTAATATTGTTATAAAAGATTGTTGAGATCAAATATTTAATTTATTGTATTTGTACTGATATTCCTTGTTAGCCAGGGTTTCTAAAGAAGAATTTATTCCATTTGAATGGAACTCATCAAACAATTGAGAGAATAGGACAAGTTAGGTCCCTAAAGTTTAATGCATGTGTCTTTGATAATCAAATACGCAATACGTACACATATATGATCAATTTATGTGGGTTACAGCAAAAGCACACTAACATGGGTAGTATACTAGCTAGCTAGGTAGTGTGTCTTGTTGTGCAATATATTGGACCAAATTAAAAGTCGGTACTCCCAGCAATCCGGTCGGCCAGTTTCAAATGCACAGTTTATTTAGATAATCCATAAAAACGAATGGGTAAATAACGTTAAATTAAAACTAACTAATTTTCACAAACTTTATATTTTACTAACTAATTAAAAAAAATCACTTTTAAACTATAAATTTAAGAGAGATTTTACCTAAAATTGTTAATAAACGTTAATTGACACGTAATAAAAAACTAAACAGTAATTAAACAAATTTAACTAACATCTTGCAATAATTTTAGGTAAAATAGAATCTCTTTTTAATGTTTATAGTTTAAAATAAAAAAAAATTAAAATTGGTTGAAAAAAACAAAAAAAATTGTGAGAATTCGTTAATTTTTAACGTAGTTTACCCAAAACAAATTATATTGATTATCATATAGTTGTATTTCAAATAATCTTTACTATATAATATTATGTCATTGCAACTCTTATTTATACTATCAAAACTTATTTCTATAAGATTGTCTAAAGAAACCGTCTAATTTTAACCGCTCAGAATCCAAATCCCTACTGTTCCCTTTTGCATGTGCTTCAACCACTTCCTCCTGTCCCTTGACACGGTCCGATCCTCCCCTCCACTTAGAGAAAACTCCTATAAATGGGTTATGTAATGTCTTCCATTTCAAAGCAATTAAGCATATAGTTTTGGGATATCTAAAGATATTCCTAAATATGGTTACACACAAAGTTTTTTGTTTTGTTTTCTTTGTATTATTAGGTGCGGCATTATGTTCTGCTGCTAGGTCTCTCCTCAACTTTGAAGGAGAACATGGCATTGGTGTTACTGGAGGGTATGGTGGTGGAAGTAGAGGTGGCGGTGGTGGTGGTGGCGGCGGCAGTGGTGGTGGAGGTGGTTATGGTGGTGGTGGGGAGCATGGAGTTGGATATGGAAGTGGTGGGGGGGAGGGGGCAGGAGGTGGCAGTGGTGGTTATGGTGGTGGTGGTAGTGGTGGTGGACATGGTGGTGGAGGAGGTTATGGTGCTGCTGGCGGTGGTGGATATGGAAATGGGGGTGGCGGTGGCGCTGGAGGTGGTAGTGGTGGAGGATATGGAGGCGGTGGTGGTGGTGGTGGTGGAAATGGTGGTGGAGGAGGTTATAGTGCTGCTGGTGGTGAGCACGGAGGTGGATATGGAAGTGGTGGTGGGAGTGGCGGTGGTAGCGGTGGTTATGGTGCTGGAGGGTATGGAGGCGGTGGTGGTGGTGGTAGTGGTGGAGGTGGTGGCGGTGGAGGTGGTGAGCGTGGAGGTGGTTATGGTGGAGGTGAAGGAGGCGGCAATGGTGGTGGATATGGAGCTGGTGGAGAGAATGGTGGAGGATATGGTGGAGGAGGTGGGCATGGTGGAGGTGGTGGAGCAGGTTATGGTCCTGGAGGAGCAGGAGGGAGTGGGTATGGTAGTGGGGGCGGAGAAGGTGGAGGTGCTGGAGGAGTACATGGTGGCGGATATGCTGGCGGAGGCGGTGGCGGCTCTGGTGGTGGAGGTGGCTATGGTGGTGGAGGTGAGCATGGAGGTGCTTATGGAGGAGGTGGTGGGAGTGGTGAGGGTGGTGGCCACGGTGGTTATGCCCCTTGAATGTTACCTAAAATTAATTGTCCATCCATATTCTCTTACCTATAATATGAATAATAATTAATTACTCCGTTAGATTAATTAAGTTGGGTAAGAGGAAAATTGATTGCAAGTATTAATGTGTGAATACTTGGAAGCTCTTGGCATACTGTATCAATATTCTACTATTAATGGACGTATTTATTCAATATATCCTTGGTTTCTGATCAAGTTGGTTTATTTCATTGGATGCACTAACCGTCAATTAGTAGCATGGCTAGCTTTGTTCCAATTCCGATACTTACTCACATATGAAAAATGTTAGGTTGTTCGATAAAAATTGTCTAATTTATTAAGACAAAATAATGATAAATTATACAATTATTAATTACTTTTTCTTTTCGATTTTACTTGTCTTAATTGACTTTTAAAAGATAAAATTGACTAATTTTAAGATTAATAATTAAATAAAAAAATTAATATTTTCACAAAAAAATTTGATAGTTTCACAAAGCGTTTCTCACATAAATAATAGATGAAACTCGCTTTCATGTGAATAACGTATTGTGGATATATCAAAATTTTCATGGAAAATAACAATTCCCTTAAACAAATGTATTAAAAATATTAAAATCAAATAAATTGATTTTGATAGTATATTTATTGTACTTTTTTATGATAATAATTTTATAATTATATCTGATAAACTTGAGAATAATTTTTTATTTTGAATATGATCAATTTGACCATAAAAAATTTATTAGGATAAATAAAACTGAATAAAAAAATAATATTTTGTATAAATAAATTAAATAATTTTTATTTAGTTATTACATGACAGTCGGAGTTTGGAATTTTAGTCCGCATTCTTTAAAGTTTGTAGTGAGAAGTCAGAAGTCAGAAGTCAGAAGTCAGAAGTCAGAAGCAATTGCCAAATCTTCCGAAACAAGTATATATATATCCCGTGCACGTGATCGGTTTGGTTTGCGCATGCAAATCATTGTCGTATGGAATATTGCACAACACCTGTTTGTATCACCATGATAAGTCCAATAAATTGTTTCTTGTGGTGTCGTGCAACAAGAAGACTTCATACTGCCATCATTTCATGACCAGGATATGATCTTTTTGCCTAGAAGAGGAAAAGAGGAAAAGAGGAATTTTTTCAAAGTTCAAGGACAAAATAGGAAAATAAGAGTATCTAAGCCTCAGAGTAGGTGTAAATGGTAACTGAAAAATTCATATTCATTTGTATTAAAAAAAACGAATATTATTTATATTCGAAATTAAGCATATTCATATTTAATTTTAAGTTATTCGTAAATAAATGAATACGAATACAGATATAGTAGTATCTCAATACAATAAAATATGTCAGCAGTGACTAAATGCATCAACGACTGCCCAATTTGGTCGCTAATAGAATTTGTAGTGATCGCCTTTAGCGATCGCAGTTGAATTTAGTAGCTATTATTAATAGCGACTGATTATCGGTCAATGTTACAAATTTTCCCACCTTAAAATTGGGCGTGGATGTTGGCGCACGAATTTGCTATGACAGATTACTATCAGCGACCACCCTACGGTAGCTAAAAGTGTCAGTTTGTATCAGCGACCAACGTCGGTCGTTAATGGTAGGAAGTCTGACTGTTTTAGCAACCGAAGTCAGTCGTTGATTCTTTTAATACTTATCAGACGCAAAAGGCATCAGATGAGGCAGAGAGAAAGAAAAGACTGAGGCAGAAAGAAAGAAAAGAGAGAACGAAGGAGAAAATGACACTACAAGAAAAATGCTCAATTCCGACGGAATTTTCCATCGGAAATAGACCTATTCCGTCGGAATTATAATATTCTCGACAAAAAATTCGGTCGACGATTCGGACGAAAATAACAGCGTCGGGATTAATTCCGTCGAAAATTCGGTCGAAAATAAATAATCCCCGACGTCTTTTTCCCGTCGAAGTTTTCGTCGCAATTCAAATATATCCGACAGAATATATTCCGTCGAAAATAAATAATTTCGTCGGAATTATAATATATATCCTCGACGGAATTTCTGTCAGAAAAGTACTCCATCCGTCGAAAATAATTACTTAATTTCGACGAAAATTTCGTCGTAATAATTTTATTCCGTCGACAATAGTCATTCCGGTAATTAGGGAATTAAACATTTAATGCAATAATTCCAACGGAAGTTCTGTCGTAATTAACTAATTCCGTCAGAAATACAATTTCTTTTTAAAAGGTTCTTTTTTGTTTTTTCAATGCCAAGTTTTAAAACCATATTTTTTGTACCTGCAAACCTGCTTTATCCCAACAGCAATCCATTCTTTATGTTCACACACTGGATATAAATATAAACGACGACATATTATAAAATAAATTATCGTACTTTACAAAATTAAACAAAATTATGATGAATTACAATCAATTAAGCTAAATTAAAGTAAGTTCAACTAAATTAGAATCTACAAAGAATCATCGCCCGGAGATCGACGGTTCTGCTATGGTGTATGAAAATCATCGTTGTCACCCCCCCCCCCCCCGCTCGCGATCGGCATCGCCAGCATGCTCGAAATTGTCATCATGTTAATACAATTACAAATATAAGTCATTAGTCCGCCGTATTTGAGACAAAAATTCATAGTTAAATAATTATTGCAGAGCATACAGAATATACAACGTAAATTGAATAAAATACCTGTGCAGTCGGGCGCTGAGTCAGCATCGGGCCAAAAGCCTCCAACAACAGAGTATTCACCATCCGAATCACCTCGTCTCGTATCGCGGCAAACTGTTCCGGAGATATGCCCGTACTCTCGACACTGGCCCCTACTGCAACGTCCTGAGCAAGCTGGTGAAGACGAGCACTGGTAGGTAGGCTCTGACTACGAAATATCGGATCCGTACGAAATGTCTCCGACACCGCCGCCATAACCCGCTGGAACAACGCATCGTCCAAGCCAGCGCCCGTATGAGATTGTCCAACATGTCCTTTCGAACGCTGGCTAGAACCTGCAACATTAAATATAACAAAAAAAATAAATGAAATATCAATATAAATTTTGAATTAACGAGTAACATACTACAATAAATACCTCCGGTCAATGTATATGTCGGCACCCTCGGCAGCCCCAACACTCGATATCTGCTCGTAGTGCTACTAGGGGGATCTTGAGACGCGACCCAAAGAGCCATCTCCTCATCCCTAGATAAGCTAACGTCGGACGGAGGGATGGTAGAATCTCCCCTAGCAGCCTGCAACTCAGCTACACGCTCGTCCCGAAGGCTCTGAAATCGGTCCTGCAATTTATTATGTATATGGTAGTTTATTGACTCATTTAATTAAGTACATGATACTAATTATTACATAACTTTATAAAAACTCTTACTCGTATAGCTGCAGCTGCCTGTGACATACTACATTTCTTTGGCGTGTGGGCTCTATCCCAAAACTCGATCATGGTGGGAGGTCGTCCCAACTCACCGCCCATGACCTAACAAATAAAATTTTAATTTATCATTTATTTAGTACATATTTTTATAAGAATACTAAAGTAAACTAAATATATACATACCGATTTTACTTCTTCAAATGATCGTGAACCCGTAGTATGTACTACTCGGAGCTGGCTACGATTTTTCTTCATTTGTTCTGATTTTTTTTTGAAGTCGTCAGCATCCCAATGAGTATACATGACCTCCCATGTTGCATCTGAGACAATAGGGGGCTGATGGTCTCGAATAGTAGTCCCGGGCTGGTCTACAACTACCCGGACAGCCCTATGTCTCATCTCGTACAACCAGCCGGCGTAGTTCTTCGTGACATGTGCAATAATAACACCATCGTCTGTCGCCTAAGAGATGCCCTCCTCATATCTAAAATAAATCTAAGAAAACGAACTAACTTATCATAAAAAATAAATTGAATGTGTAAGTAGTATGTACGTATACAGTTTAAATTATTTAAAATAACTTAAGTGAAATTCACGTAACACGGTATCCATGAAGGAGGCATCATGCTGCGCGTACTGCGTAAATTGCATGCAGCCAATGGGGAGGTGTGTCAGACATATGGCGTGTAAAGTGGCTTTAGCCACAGGATCCATAATACTACAAAACAAAACAAAGAATGCAAAGTTATGTTTATTGTTTTACAAAATAAATTAATTCAATTTAACATAACGCTATTTTACACTTACTGCGTAGAGCCGACATCTACGCAGACAATATACGCAACAGCTAGCGGGCGACCAAATAACCCGAGGTCCGTCCCTCGAGGACGTTGTCGAGCAGTATCTGTAAGTAAAATTGAATAATTAAAGTTAATAAATCAATTCCCAAAACATAACCTACAAATAGTAAGCAAAACAAATTAATATTTAAGAAAATCTACCACCTGACGATGATGACCCGCCCTGAGTTCCGTCAGACGATCCTGCACGACCACCACCGCGACGACCGCTACCACTATGCCTAGCCATAAATGTACTACTGAAATACAAAAATAAAATGCAATTAATATGCAGTTATTTAATTTAATTAAATAAAATCTACTTCTTAAGTTTATATGTAATACGTCATCAAACCCATCAGAATCATTTTCATAGTGATCCTCGGATTCTGACACGACTTCTTCATTATCAGTTTCATCGTCATCCACGTCTTCCTCGACTTCATCATTATCAGGTACGTCAATGACATCTACCAACAAATCGTCGTTATGTAGGACTACCTGACTGGATTTGCTAATATCATCCTGCAATGACTCATCTGTCCCAGACATATTAGTATCATCAAATGGACGAGTCTTTGTTGTGACACCTGTATACCAGGGACTTTTACAATTTACTACATTAGATGCGTAACAAACTTAAGTCGTTTGACTGGCTAATACGAATACGTCAACAGAATGTAACTTTGACTTTATATTTACTGTGACGATTCTGTTACGATCAACTTGAACACCCTTCTCAGTATCAAACCAACGACATTTAAATGTAACTACCTTTTTACCCTCGGGATAATTGAGCGTAATTACTTCCTCTAAACGTCTATAATAATTGGACTCCGAATCTTGGTAACAACTGTCCAACACGACAATACCAGAATTGACTGAAGTCTGTTCATTTATGTCATCGACATTAAATCTATACCCATTGACGATACAGTCGGGAAATGAACTAATCAATTTGTAAGGTCCTTCGATGACATCTTTAAAACGCACATAATTGTTGTCTTATGCAACCCTTCTCTTAAACCACTGTTAAAAATTTGTAGTCGTGAATGATTCCAACTGTACTGCATTTAAGCTCGGGTTTAAAGCACATGTTTCGTCTTCAAATGCACTGAAACAGTTATAACACGATTTAATTTTAGGCTAGGCTATTAAAAATTAAAATTTTATAAATACTATATACTTACGTTATGTATGACGATACTTCGGGCATATTTAGAAGCACATATGTAGACACAATTTTCAAATCTTTTTCGCTTAAGTACGTTATCGTCTCATAGCCAAATGGTTTAGCCGGATAAGAAAATACAGCTAACTCATCAACACATGATTGGACTCCGACGACCTCATTTCGACTTAAACGATTGTGTTTTGTTGTGACAACATCTTCAAAATACAATGAGCTGAAGTTGACAAGCTCTTCCTCCGTGTACCGTTCAGCAATAGAACCCTCTACACGAGCTTTATTCTTTACTTTCTACTTTAAACGACGCATGTACCTAAAATACATTAATTAAGTTCACAAACATTACGAATATGAGTTATGAATATCATCAAAAAAAGAAATATAGACGATAATACCTCTCAAACGGATACATCCATCGATATTGCACAGGTCCTCCATGCTTAAGTTCATATGGCAGATGAATAGGCAAATGCTCCATCGAGTCAAAAAACCCCGGAGGAAATATCATTTCTAACTTGCACATTGTCAAGACTATATTTTTCTTCATTTGCTCCACGTCAATATACCTTATAACCGTTGAACATAGATCTCGAAAGAAATTTGAAAGTTCGGTTAAGGCGTCTACAATTTTTCTGGGTAACATCTCGCGAAATGCAATTGGCATCAACTTCTGCATGAATACATGACAATCATGACTTTTGAACCCAGTAATTTTCAACTATTCAACCTTACTACAACGACATATATTAGAAGCATATCCATCTGGGAGCTTCAACGCACTTATCCATTTGCAGATGTCTTCAACTTGTTGCTTGGTTAAACAAAATGGAGCTTTAGGTTTTGAGTTGTTATGTCGAAGCCACAAATCAGGCCATATGTTAAGTGCCTCCAAATCTTTCCGTGCATTGTCGTTGTCTTTTGTTTTACCACTCGCATCTAGCACAGTGTAAAACAAATTCTCAAACACATTCTTTTCTGTATGCATTACATCTATACAGTGACGGACTGAAAGCGACTCCCAGTACGGCAACTCGAAGAACATGGGTGAATACGTCCAGTTATGAGCCTTGCCGTAACCTAGTGCTCTATATTTACTGTGCTCCTTCCCTGGTGGTAGAAATTGAAGATCGTTCAGCCAACCGAAAACCTCGCTGCCTAACAATCGACTGACAACCCCCTCTTTCTCTGTTTTTCTATTAAACTGTGTTGACATCTTTCTATAACTGTGATCAACAGGCAAGAATTTACGAGCAATACCAAAGAAACTAATTTTCGCCCATGTTTTAGATGTGTGCCTTGCACATCCCCCACACAAACTGGACATGACAACTTCCCGTGAGTCGATCACCCACTGATCATCCTAAGTGCCAGAAAATCAGTGATAGTCCACAACAAAGCTGCCTTCATCAGAAAATTTTGCTTTATTGATTTGTCATAAGTCTGCACCCCCGTCTCCCACAGCATCTTAAGTTCATCGACTAACAGCCTAAGATACACGTTTATTTCCTTTGCAGGACTCTTATTCCCCGGTATGAGTAAAGTCAAGAACAGATACGGATCCTTCATGCACATTGACGGTGGAAGATTGTAAGCTACCATGATCACTGGCCACACAGAGTATGGTTGACTAAAATTATTAAATGGACAAAACCCATCTGTAGCCATGCCAAGCCTGACATTCCTACTTTCCTCAGCAAATTGAGGAAAATTTGCATCAAACTTCTTCCACTCATCTCCATCTGCGGGGTGAGACAACTGACCAGGCACGACGTCCCTTGCTTTATGCCAAGTCATATGTACTGCAGTGTGAGTCGACATGAATAGACGCTAAAGTCTCGAGGCAAGCGGAAAGTACCGTAAGATTTTTTTAGGCACACGCTTAGTTTTCCCCCCACGTTTAGTTGTCTTGTAACGAGGCAGGTTGCAAATGTCACACTGCAGTTTATCTATGTCAACCCCATAATATAACATGCAATCCTCCTCACAAGCATCGATCTTTGTATACCCCAAATTTAAACCCTTTACCATATTTTTAACTTCATTATAACTTGAGGGCAGAGTGTGGCCCTTTGGTAAGAACTCGCTGATAAGCCTAAGCAACTCATTGAAACCTCTCTCACTGCAGGCATGCTCATTCTTGAAGTGTAAGAGCTTCGTCACTGCAGATAGCCTGGTGTACTTATCATTTCCATCGTACAATGGGACAGCAAATTCAGATAGTATATTGTAAAAGGCTGCTGCTGTGTCCTTTGGCTCTTGATGCCCAGTTATTAACGACTGCTCATTTGCACCCTAATCAATATTGTTAGGGCCATACGCATCAACCAACATCTCCACGACATCATAACTATCATCGTATCGATCACAGTGAATTGGTTGGCCTATACTGTCACTTATTTCGCTGAACTCAGTTGACTCTCCATGATGAATCCATAGAGAATACCCATCTACAAACCCACGCGAATACAAATCGTACTTAATGTTGTCGGCTTTCTTCCAAATCAGGTTTTTACATTTGAAACACGGGCATCTCATCTTTCCGTTAGAATTATCAGCATGTTCATTGGCAAAGTTTAAAATTTTGGACACCCCATCACGGTACTCAGGCAGTAATCCTCTACCATCAACCGGTATTCTACGGTACATCCAGCTCCGGTCGTCTGACATATTTAACTGAACAATACGATGTATCAAATTAACTAGGGTGCTTAGCGTATATGTGTATATTCATGATTCCTACATGACTTCGCCTTCTAAGTATACGGGTCAGGCTTCTATCCCGTTCCTAGATGCGTCTCCTCACTTGTGCCAACATCGTGAGCACGTTTTTTCTGTTTCAAAGAAATTTCGACATCACCTTCGCATGGTCTCTAAGTACACGAAATAGACCACGTCAACGTAGGCTAAGTATGTACTCCGAGAACATGTAGAGATATCAACGAAAAGTCCCCAAAACAAATAAAACGTACTCAAATTGTTGGCACAAACCTAAGTGAGAGACATAACATCTAGCAACAGTCCCAGACGGGGGACTATTTGGCATTCACTCCTAGTGAGTGAATGTCAAACGGGCTTCTAAGCTCCTAACCAAATTACATGCACACGTGATTGAATTTATTAAACGAATTTTTTGGGTACAGCGCAATTGAGCCTCCAAAATCGTAAAGAAACTGCATGTACAACTGATTTGATTAAATTGAGAGTATTCCATATTCACCCGTTACGTGTGAATGTCAAACAAGGAACGTTAAATTAATTTTATTTTATTTTATTATGTTTTACTTAATTTACTTTATTTTCATTGTATTTAATTTAACTTAGTCTTATTTAATTTAATTTATTTTTGTTAGTTTATTTTATTTTACTTAACTTAAATTATTTTATTATATTTTATTTACCTTAATTTATTTTATTTTATTTTAATTGTATTTAATTTAACTTAGTTTAATTTAATTTAAATGTAATTATTTTATTTTATTTTATTTTACTTTATTTATTTTATTTCATTTTAATTATATTAAATTTAACTTAATTTAATTTAATTATATTACATTAATTTAATTATATTTTATTTTAGTTTATTTTATTTTACTTAATTTAATTTATTTTTTCAGAATTATATTTAACTTCATTTAATTTTATTTAATTTCTCTTCATTTTATTTTATTAAATTAATTTATTTTATTTAGTTTTATGGATTTAATTTATTTTAAGTATATTTAATTTAACTTAATTTTATTTAATTAATTTAATTATATTTTTATGCTAGTTCATTTCATTTTATGTTATTATTACAAAACTAAGTAAATACTACTTAGTTTATTTTAATATTGACAAATTAGGAAAATACATAAATAGATATAGGGCCCACAAATATTGCATTTGAACAATATTAACAGAAATTCCGTCGAAAATTCCGCCGAAAATTTCGTCGAAAATACACAAAATAATAACCATCACCGAAATATCACAAAATAATAAATCTACATGCTGCTTTTAATTTTCAGAACACAACACAAATTAATTTCACAATATATATATATATATATATATATATATATATATATACACCTTAGCTGGACGGCGGCAACGGAGGGGGAACGGACGGCGGCAATGGACGGCAGCAACGGAGCTGGCCACGGACAGCGGCGGCAACGGACGGATGGGTGGGCCGGAGGGGATGTGTGGTCGGTCGGAGGGGCGGCGGCAAGGGCTGTGAGAGGTGAGAGATAGAAGAAATAAAAGTGCAGCGGCTGGGGGAAAAAGACGATGAAAAGGTTTTTTAATTTATTTTCGACGGAATATTCCATCGAGATTAGGTCCGTCGAAAATAAACTAAAATCGACGGATATTTGGTCGATTATATATGTGTATTCAGTCGAACTTATATTGGTTGGACGCGGGAATTTTGGCGCCAAGGGGCCCTATACTATCGACGGAATTCCGTCGATTATAACTTATCTCCGACGGAATTAAAGTCGACGGACTATTCCGTCATAATTAAATTATTATCGACGAAATTAATTCCGTTGGAGATAAGGCGGAATTGAGCTTTTTTTTTGTAGTGTGAGAAAGAGAGAAGAGAAGGAGGAGACGTCGCCGCTCGCCACCTGTCACCACCATCGTGCTACCCTCTGTGCAGCAGGTTCCATGTTGTGCTATCAACTCATTGTTTACTTCTTATGGAAATTAATATATTTTATCTCTATATTAAATATTTATGCAGTCAATGCCCTAGATTTATTGCATATGTGAATACAATGATATGTAGTTTGTATGAGGATGCTTAGTAAGATTCCCAAGCCTAAGAAATTTGTATGATGATCTACTTCCATATTTATCTTTTTGCATGGAAATATGATATTTAACATTACTTACACTTCTGATTATATACGTCTGGATGAGAAGAATACTTAGAAATGCTATTTTCTTGTTTTGAGTAAACAAAAGGAAGAAGATAATACTAATGCAGTTAATTTGCTCGAAAGAATATTTTAGTACTATGCTATGTGTTCTTTAGTTAATGCAGTTAATGTGGAATTGTATTCATATCCTAAGACTAACAAACTTACTAGGGCAATTCCACATTAAAATTTCACTTGGACAATTATAGGATTACTGCTTTCCCTAGTTGTTACTTGTGAATATAGTCAATAAAAACTATATATACTACTTACTATATATAGTCAAAGCATTTTATGGCAAGGAATCCAATTTTAAATTATAATATAATATGATATAATATAAAATAAAATAAAATAATCTAATTGTACAAATGTAATTAGTAAAATGTATCTTGCATCGACCTAAAATAAAGTTATCTTAAGTCACTTTCATTACAACATCATTTGATCATCAACTTAATAATATAACTGTACAAATGAACATGTAAAAATATGAGATTATGTAAAATTTCTTTTTATTTAAGGTATTAGAATATCATTTTTATAATAGTTTAAATAATATGGATACAAGTATATATTTTGTCAGTTCAAAATTTGGTAACTGCTATTATTATAAAGTTGTTTATCCATAACCTCAAATCAAACAAAATTTTATATAATCTCATATTTTTGCATGTTCATTACATTCGTATGGTTAAATTATTAAATTAACGGTCAGATGATGTTATATTGAAAATAACCTAAAATAACTTATTTTAGGTTGATCAGGGGAGGGGGGCTTTATTTTTTATTTTTTTTATTTTGATCGGCAAAGAAAAGTTTTACTTAACACCTAAAAGTGTTACAGAAGTGGCGAATCCGAAAGGGTTGGATAGGGCCACAAAGAAAATACAAGCCATGGCTCTCATAAAACCAAATAAATTAAAAACCTAAACATCAAAAATGATAAAACAATAATTGTATTTTGATCGGCAAGGAAAAGTTTTACTTAACACCTAAAAGTGTTACAGAAGTGGCGAATCCGAAAGGGTTGGATAGGGCCACAAAGAAAATACAAGCCATAGCTCTCATAAAACCAAATAAATTAAAAACCTAAACATCAAAAATGATAAAACAATAATTGTCTTGAGATCCCACCTTCCAATTTTCAGTCATCTCCTACCCTGTATTACATATGTTTTTCATTTTGATAAACCAAATTGAAGAACCCACGCAGCATCTTACTGAATTCTAGGAAAAATTGAAATGCTATACAATTCCATAGTAATTCCCAGACATCTTCATCTACCCCCAATCAAGAAGAAAACTATTCACCAACTCCTTTTATAAAAAATAAAAAAAATTTAAAAATAACTATATAAAATCGATGCATGCAAGCCTCACTTCTCAGGAGCATCATAACATTACTTCAATTCAATTCATTTAGAATCATTAGTGTACTCTCTTTGGTTTCATCTTAGCGGTCTTCAATATATTATTGTCCTTGAGAACCAACATGATCAACAATACCATGTACATAAGCATTCCATCATGGTATAATGCGATAACCATTTCAAATTCTTTAGCTTTCCACTTCAATGCAAAACCAATCTCAATGGCAAAATTTGGAATGGCCTCCATAAAGAAACTCCCTCAGAAAAAGAAAGCTCCATCACCTGAATAAGAACCCAAAAATGTCAAAACAAACAAATGACCCTTCAGAAACAAAAGAGAACATTACCTAAGCATAAAACTTCCAAGTAAAAAAATAAAAAATAATTTTTCCCTTTTGATACTATACTAGTCTTGTCCATTTGATTCCAGACCTCTCAACGATTGCTTCAATTTCTTCTCTCTGTCCTTCTGTTTCCGAGATATAAACCACAGACATCTCTGCCACTTGGAGTTTGTTTAACTCCCCATTCACCACTCCATTACCAATAATCTCTCTTCTTACCAGAGGTCCTTCCATCTTCAGTCCCTTTGTCGTCCTTCCACTATCACCATTCTTCTTCTCCACATTCAACTTTTCTTCTTCAATTCCTTTCCTACCCAAATTCATTTTCCTTTCTTCCTGCTTTGCTGTATCGTTCTACCAATTTCATTCATCTTCTCCAATCCATGTCCTCTCTTAAATTTGAATATTTTTCTCTCCAACTCCCCATGGAAAAGGTTCCCCCGAACAAATGGGAGGGCTAAATCTAATCCTTACAAGCGCCCTTGCACTGTTGCAACAGGGTGCACCAGGCGAACAACCTGGATCATACTCTCTCAGTTAATTGAGACCAATATTACAGTTGGTCATAGGTTTCTGCCTTCGTATGTATTTATGTATGTATGTATGTATTTGTACACAAAGAAACCATAAATATATATCGCATATATATGATCTACTCTACCACTGCAAGATGTCATAGGCACCCACTCACACACAAGGAAGGAGAGGCTGGCGTGGGGGGACGTCATGATGATATCATGCATCATTAGACTAGGTGTGTAAATAGTAATAGCAAATAAGAAAGTTGAAATTAAAATTGAACTGATTCATGATAATGTCATACATATGTACTATATACGGTACATAATTTATTTATCATATCAAAGAAAACTTTATTTGCTTAACCGCCTTACCCAAACCAGTTTGAAATAAAAAGACATCAAGTCAAGTCGAGATCAGTTTCATTGTAGATGGAAACCAGTGTTATTCAATCGGATAAATACATGATTTTTAAACTCGGATCGGATCGGTCGGTTCGACCTGAAAAAATCCGAATTGGTCGGCTTTTCGATTCGATTTAATCCAAAAAATCAATTTTGGTCAAAACTCGATCAAATCCGGTGACCCAACGGTCGGACCGGTCGACCCGATGACCGAGTCATCGGTTTTACCGGTTCCCTACCTTTTTTTAAAAAAAAAAATTTAAGCATTTAAACTTGATTAAATGTATCCTTAATTAAGTTTTGAGATATGATCATGATTTAATATCTTTCTTTTCATATAAATTTAGTATTTATTTGAATTGTATAAAGTAAATATTATATAAATATATTTATTTATTTTTTCCAAATTTGATTGAATATATCCTAGAGATGTTTATGTTCATTTGTGTTTGATTTGATCATTCTTGAGTCTTGAATTTTGAGTTATGATCATAATTTAATATCTTTTTTTATATAAATTTAGTATTTATTTGAATTGTATAAAGTAAACATTGTACTAATAAGTTTAATTTTTTTTTGTGCAAATAAATTGATTAATTTTACATAGTTACTAAATATTATATATAATATACAATAATAATTAATATTTTTAATTATTTATTAATTATTACATATTAATGACGTCACCGGTTCAATAACGGTCTAACCACTAGTTGGACCAGTGACCTATCCACCCGGTACTTTTTTTGATTCGATGACCGGTCTAGGTCTGAAAACATTGGATAAATATACACCAAACTCGACCTAATTAGTTTGAAATAAAACAATGCTGAGTCAAGTCGAGTTGTTAATATCAACGAGGTTAATCTTGTCAATGTAATTAGGTAGTTAAGTATTCAGTTACAAGTTTGTTAGTATTAGATAAAGTCAGTTTTAGTGTAAATTATAGTATAAATACTCTACTTGTATTAATCCTTCTTTCATTTCATCTGTTCCTTTCTTTCTGACATGGTATCAAAGCAAGGAAATTAGTGAAACTTCATAACTAATTTGACATCATCACTGTTTTGATTTCTTTTTTCTGGTTGAAGATTCGTGAAACTTTATTTCTCTAAAAAAAAAAATTTGATTCTTCGATTTTTCCAGTACTTTATCAGTATGACATCTCAGTTTCAACACAGTACATTTTCAAATGTTTTAACTGGTGGAAATACCTTGAATGGTGGAACTGGATCTAGAAATACTATTAGAAAAAGTGTACTTAAAATAATCTCAACTCCAGGAATTACTCTTCCGTCTTTGTCCAATTAAATTGAAAATCAACAAACTCAATAATGAGAACAAAAAATAACAAATAAACATTCACGAACAAGACACAATATTTAATGTGGAAAACCTTTAAAGGAAAAAATCACGGGTCAAACTCCGAAAAATTTAACTGTAATCAACTGTGAGTACAAATTGTCATTCCAAGTGTTAACACCAAAAAAACTGAGAATATTACAAAATTGAGAAATTACAAAAATATCTTAATTTGAGTAAAAACTCAAATTATCTCACCACCTAAATCCGCCGAATTAATTAAAGTATTCCCGCAATTAATTGATCTGAATAGATGACGAAAATCCTGTGAATAAACCTTCACGAAACTACTCTCAATTTTCTTCTTCCGATTACCTACGTAAATAAATTTTTCCATTGTTGCTCTTCTGTCAAAAAACCAAAGCCAATTTGCCTCACAATTATTATATGACTACTATTTCTCTCTCTAGCACCTTCACGCCACCAAGTCTTATTTATACCATATCAAGACTCTTTATTCCTTTTCCAATTTGGACTTTAACAAACCAAATACTAATTGGATTAATAATCTAATTGACCATTTTTCTTAGTCACCAAGAAAATTAATTCCATTCTATTTTAGGTTCTACCTTATGTGTGAGGACCTACACCCAACAATATCCCCCTACGAACCCATGAGAAATGGACTTTCACCGTGACCCCGTCACTTAGAGTTAATTCCAACGAAGTCTTGACTCAACTTAAGCTTCTTGAAATTTTCAACTGTCTTCATGTCTAACTTTTTCTCATCAGCATGGTTCTTCTCGATAGGAAGATCCAACTCAAATTTGATAGATTTTTTCTTGCAAAATTCTTTTACAACCTTTTTGTACCCTGGTTGCGAGCTGTCACTTTACTTTTTCACTTTTGGTACCCATTTAAAGTGAAGAGCTTTCCTCTGGTGGTTCTCATGCAGGGCTTTTCTTCCATCTTGCGTAGCATTGTACCATATCTTTTTGTTCCTAACTACCCCATCTTTAACACCTCTTACATGCGCCCACATCGTGTAAAAAGTGTCTACATTCTTACCTCCCTTTGGTGAGCTTCCACTGACATTCACCAAAGAAACAGTTATAACCATTCTCATCAAGCTTACCAATAAAGATCATTAAGGCAGATATCTAGAACATGTCTGACATCCTTAAGCATCAACTTACAACCACTGTTAGTCTTCAAACAAATATCTCCAGTGCCGATAACCTTTGATTCACTTCTGTTTCTCATCCGTACATAGCCAAAATCACCACTAATGTACGATGTAAAGATCTCACCATACAAGGTATCATGGAATGAAATACCATAATTAATCACCAAATCATTACCATGGCACTTGGGTTTACCATCATAAATAATCGCTGCATCAACGTTGGATAGATACACAATTGAATCTTTATCCTCATCTTTTTTCGTTAGACTGCTCATTCTTCAAAAATCTGCATTCTTGCCTTATGTGACCTGGCTTCTGGCAGTGAAAACAAATTATCTATTTTCTATCTCTGGATCTTCCCCTAGATTTGTCATCTTCAAGAGAGCTTTTATTTTCGTTTTGCCCATACTATGTGTGACAAAAACTTGTGTCTCAGCACTAGTCACTATTGTATCTCTTCGCCTCTGTTCCTCATTAAACAAACTATCCTTGATTGTATCTATAATCAGTGTACCATTGGGAACGGCGTTACTCAACGATACAACCAGAATCTCCCAACTATCAGGCAAAGAGCTCAACAACCATAAAGCTTGCAACTCATCGTCAATGATCATCTTCATCGTAATAAACTGATTTATCAAACTCTAAAAATCACTCAAGTGTTCTGCAACGGAGTTTCCATCCTTGAACTTAGAATTCACAAGCTTCCTAATCAAAAAAGCTTTATTTTACGCCGTCTTCCTTTCATTCATGGACTCTAATTTCTACCAGAGATTATAGGCTTTAGTTTCAGTGCCAACATGATGAAACACAGTTTGATCAATCCACAATCTGATTAGACCAATAGTCTTCCTGTTCATCTTATTTCACTGTGCATCACTCTTCTTTGTGGGCTTAAATTCATCGTTCTTAAGTGGCTCGTACAAATCCTTGTTGTAAAGCAAATCCTCCACTCTTGGCTTCTAAATTGCATAATTCAAAACATTAAGTTTAATCATGCAACCTTATGTCAAGTCCTCCATTTAATTCACACAAAAAAATCACAAAACAACCAAGCTCTAATACCACTATTAGAAAAAATGAAAATAATCTTAACCCTGGAATTACTTTTTCTTCTTTGTGCAATTAAATAGAAAATCAACAAACCCAATAATAGAGACAACATGGACTGATCACACTGCCACGGAAAGTATCATGTCTCAGTAATCAAAAACATACATGTCCCCCACAAGTAGTTATAGCTCTGGTATACCCTATGATACATTATAACAAAAATATCATGTCACAATACATAAAACACAATACTAACAAAGGGGTTCTAATACGCACATGCTAATCCGAAATGAATCAACGCAAGGTCTCCAAAATATATTAGTATGTAGATTTCTACAAAATCAAAATAAATACTAGACATGATCACTAAGTCTAAAGAGTACAAATTTATGAATTTTTGAATATCTAAAATCAAACAATTATATCATATGTAATTGAATATTAACAAAATATCGAGACAATATCTGAATTCTAAATGAAGAACAAAACGAACAAATTAAATTAAAATAATATCGCTGAAAGAGTACGAAATCTATACCTTAAATAAGCAATGTAATACTCGAAATTATATTACAAAACTGACTCATTAAATTTCCTCCGTCGGAACTAAAAAAGGAACAAATAAATAATATATTAATCAATTGATTAAGTTTTACACATTTTCTTTCTCTTAGGTGAATCTAAAATTCTTCTGTTATAAACAAAATTTTACCTAAAGTTATACATATATAAATATTCTAATCATGATAACGTATATATAAAATAATAGTTTTCTTGTTCCTTCTAAAATACATATAAATATATTTACAAAAATATTCTTTTCATTTTTAATTATGTTAATAATAATAATAATAATAATAATAATAATAATAATAATAATAATTATTATTATTATTATTATTATTATTATTATTATTATTATTATTATTATTATTATTATTATTATATCAAAACTCTAAAGTTATAAAATAATAATTTAATAGCCGAAAATGCTAATTACTAACAAAGATGTATCAAAATATGTCAACTAACAAACTAAATAGCATACAATAATTAAACTACCAAATTAAAACAAATACAAAAAATTTTAAATAAATACACAAAAAAGAAAAAAAAGACATACCCGAAATAATGAGGTTCGCAGCCCACCTACGTCCTCGACATAAAAAAAAATTAACTAAGGAGACACTTAAAAAATGGTACTCACACAAATGGGAGATACTTAATGTTTAGTAAAATAAAATCAAATGGGGTAAAGCTATATATAGGTGAATGAGGGAACGAAATTACAAGGCTGGGAGATGTGGGACAAGGAAGAAAAAAATATGGGTATTACAGTGCGTCTATGGTGCTTCTACTCAGTTGGTTCAGTATGAACAAACTTTTAAGGTTACTCAATCTCTCGTGGGATTGAATGATAACTTCACCATGCACTATGAGAGGGCATATTCTCATGTTTCAGCCTTTACCATCTCTGAGTCAAGTGTATGCTCTATTGCTTCAAGAGGAAAAATAAAGTGAATGTTCCTTAAACTCAGTTACATTACCAGATACAGCTACTATGTTGGCTAGACAATTTGGATCAGGCCCCCAATTTGATCATAATTCTACAATGAGAGGGACTAAGAATTTTAGAAGGTCTCAGAAATCCAATCTCAAGTGTGAGCATTGTCATGATACAGGTCATGTCAAAGACGATTATTTTCTGCTTCATGGGTATCCACCTTGGTATCTAAAATCCAAGAATTTTCAACCTTCTACTGGTTCTGGATCATATAAAACAGCTTCCTATGCTACAACAGTTTTATTAATGAACATGTCATCACCTCCACAAGAAGTTGTAACTCAAACTCATGTTCCTGCTCAACACAAAGGGCCTCTTGTTTCACATGTTTCTTCACAGTCCTCATCAACTGGACATGGTCCTCTCATTTCAGAGCATTCTCAGTCCTTTACTCCTTCACAGTATCAACAGATAATGTAGATAATTCAACATGGTTTTCAATCTATTTCACCTACTTCAGCTGGAAACAATGTCTTTGCCTCAGTCATCAGATCATCTTTCAGGTAGTCTCTCTAGTCTTTCTCTTTCTTCACACATTTTTACTTCTCTGTCTAAATGTTCACACTAGTCCATCTAAGTAGATAATTGATTCAGGAACCACAGATCACATTACTCCTTACTTTCATCTACTTACACAATCAAGATCTTTGCCATGAAATATCCATTTACTAAATGGCCAAACTTCTCCTATTTCCCATATTGCCACAGTATATTTACAAAACAATATGGTTTTAACTAATGTGTTGTGTGTTCCTGGTTTACATTATAATCTCATCTCAGCTTCTAAATTTACTAAGGATAACAATTGCAATCTATTATTCTTACGCAATATGTGTGTTTTGTAGGACCTAGCTTTGTAGAGGGAGAAAGAGAATGGTAAACAAGACAATGGCTTGTACATTTTACACAAACCAAACTTGCCTTCCTTGCCACTCTCTTAGCCTTCCACAAGTCCTATGTCTTCTCTTACTACTGCTATTTCTAATTCTAATAAAATTGTTATTTCCTGTCTGTACTACTTTAGACTTGAGGCATGCTAGATTGGGGCATGTCCCACTAGTTGTTCTAAATAGTTTTTGGAATGTACTTCTTATTATCTCACTCGTTGTGATATCTGCCATCTCTCAAAACAAACAAGAAGTCCATTTCCTAATAGCACCTCAGTGAGTGTTAATAAATTTGATTTGATACATTATGATATATGGGGTCCATATAAACACAAAACTCACAACAATTGCTCCTATTTTCTAACCATCGTGGATATGATTTCTCTAGGTGTACATGAACATATCTTTTTCACAGTAAACATCAAGCTTCTTCCATTCTTAAAAATTTCATTTCTTATATTTAAAATCAATTTCAATATATTGTGAAAACTATTAGATCAGACAATGGAACTGAGCTTAATAATCTTACTCACTTTCTTTTGGAGCTTGGTATTGTTCATCAAACTTCATGTGTTTATTCTCCACAACAAAATGGTATTGTGGAAAGAAAACACAAGCATCTACACAATATAGCTAGAGCACTCAGGTTTAATGCTCATCTTCCAATTCATTTTTAGGTAGTTCGTCTTTTGACTACCATTTATCTCATTAACAGGTTGCCCACAAAAATTCTGCATAATAAAACTCCCTATGAAATATTACTAGGTACTGCAAAGTTTGTGATTTAAACACCAAGAAAAGCTTTTTCAGCAGAGATGTTTCTTTTGTTGAAAACATTTTTCCTTTTCAATCTATTTTCTTATACTTCTCCTTCATTCCTATTTCCTTCTCCTGATCCTGTTTACTGTGGTCTTGATGACCCTCTTCAGTTTGTTCGGCGGTCTCATACTTATGACACTAATGTGTCTTCACCATCAGTTGTTGAACCTACTACATCTCAGTCTCCTATTAGTTCTACATCTGAGCATACTTCTACATCACAGACATCCTCCTTGCCTGATAATCAAACTGTCTTAGTCTCAGCTCCAGTTACTTCTATTCTAGACCCTACGGGACTAGAATAATTTCTACCAAACTAGAAGATTTTAAAGGTCTCCCTAAGAATCTTCCTAATACTATACCTTCTGCTCAGCATGACCAGATATCCTCTCTCCAATTTTGTTTCTTATTCCTCTTTTACACCAAATTATACACAGTTTCTTGTTAATACTGCTTCAATTTTTGAATCTTCTATTTGCTTTCAAGCTGCCCTTGATCAGTTAATCCTAAGTGGTGTTAGGCAATGGTTACTGAGATTTCTGCTCTTAAAGCTTGTAAGATGTGGATAATTACTGAGTTACCTAAAGGAAAGAAAGTTGTGGGATGTAAATGGATTTGCAAAGTAAAATACAAACCAGATGGCACAGTTGATAGATTTAAAGCTAGACTCGTTGCTAAAGGTTTTACACAAACTGAGGGGTTAGACTATTTTGAAACCTTTGCTCCAGTAGCCAAGATGACAACTGTCAGTCTTAATTGCTCTAATTGTATTAAAAGGCTGAAAATTATACCAAATGGATGTGACAAATGCATTCCTCCATAGAGACTTGGATGAAGAAGTGTATATGAAAATGCCTCCTGGATTCATTGCTTTGCCTTCTTCTACTGGTGTTCCTCTTGTATGTAAGCTTGTTAAGTCTTTGTATGGACTTAAACAAACTCCTAGACAATGGTTCATGAAGCTTTCTACAGATCCTCACAAATTTGGCTTCCATCAATCACATAGTGATCATTCTCTGTTCATCTCTCATACCTCAGCTGGTTTTATTGCTCTCTTGGTCCAGTAGATGATATTCCAATCGTTTGTTATAATAGCACAGTGATTGCACAAGTCAAAGCTTTCTTAAAAACTTAGTTTATAGTTGAAGATCTAGGTCCTTTGAAGTGTTTCTTGGGCATTGAGGCTGCTAGATTTTCTAAGGGCAACTATCTCAATCGAAGGAAATATACATTTGACATCTTGAAGGAGGTAGAGTTAACTGATGCAAAACCTTCCAGGGTTCCTATGGAATAAAACCACAAACTTCTTGATGGTTCTGGTGTGGTGTTACATACGTAATGTTCAGGAATATAGAAGGTTGGCGGGGTGAATGATTTACTTGACAATAACAAGACCATATATTGCTTATTCAGTACATGTTCTAAGTTAGTTTTTATCTATTCCTAAAGTTTATTGTTTGGATCCTACCTTAAAATTGGGATGATATTTGAAGGCATCTCCAGGACAAGGATACTGTAGACACCCAAATTTTGCACTTCTCTACTAACCCTGGCAGGAGGGCAAAATCGTCATTTGACCTGACATGTGAAAAGGAATGTGGACCCCAACTCAAAGTCACCCCAACGACTTACGGTCAAAGCCGCAAACAGCTGATCCAGAAAGAACCTGATTTGATCACCAAGGACGACAAATAGCCACTACGCTTACGGTAGTTGGGGGTCTCGCTCCCCGGTGAGCAGCGGCTGCTCAGCTCGCCGGTGAGCTGGCGGGGGTGTAAGGCGGCAGCGCCTCCTGGAAACCAAGCACAAAGAGCAAATTCTATATCAAGTCGCAGCCCACCGAACGAGCCTCCCAGAACAATATGACACGTTTCCCAAGGATTATCGGATTGCAAAATACGAGCCTTCCAGCGAAAAATGAAAGACTAACATCAGTACACGAGAATCGAGGCAACACCGAAGCCGGCCGCAGATGGAACTGCGGCTGGCCGCTGATAAAACTACGGCTGGCCGCAGTTGCACCTGCGGCCAAGATCTGAGTTCTACGTCGTCACTTCCAGTAGCATTTCCAGTTTTATTTTAGCCTATGGATGATCTAATATCCTAGTTTGCTTAATTTTATGAAAAGCTTCATCATTTTATTCCAAAATCATTTTCTCGTGTCAAAAGGAAAAACCAAGCATTAAACTAGCGTTGAGGCTATTCATGGGCACGTGAGTCATCCAAATAACCCCAAACACCCACAATCACATATTTCACTATTACGAGGCCTTAAACCCGACTTTCGACTCAATGTCGTTTTAAGGCCCAAAATTTACATATTTACATAAAGGCGCATCGCGATCGCTACATACGTAAAAGTCATAAAATAAACTAAAAGGATATTATCGGGAGGTTAGGAGGAGATTCCATCCGCAATAAATCCTCCCTAACCGTCCCTAATCCACAGATCTACAACATATATTGACTACATTGGATCTAACTTCAAAATACACAAAATCAAACTATTTAAATAGCAATGCACCAAATATTTTCGGATCTACAGTAGATCCACCCAACAATCGCAATAAGAACGAAATGAAACTAGATCTAAAATATTTACTAGATAAAGAATAACAAAGGTATGAAATTCAGATTTTTTCACATTCCAAATGATAAAATAGACGCTTTAACACTTGAAAATCAAAATAGGATACAATACCTAGTATAAGATTGTATAAAAGATGAAGATCTCACATTTTTTTCTTCTTCTCTCTTTTTTCTCTCCCTCCCGTCGCCTCCTTTCTCTCTCTTTTCCTCTTGTTTTTCCTTTTTTCTTGCTCTCGCGGATCCTCTCTCTTTTCCTCTCGCGTCCCTTTCTTTTTCTTTCTTTTTTCTGCCATGGAAAATGCTACTGGAAGTGGCGATGTAGAACTCAGATATTGGCCGTAGGTGCAGCTGTGGCTAGCCGCAGTTTCATCCGCGGCCAGCCTCAATTCCATATGCGGCCGACTTCGGTGCTGCCTCGATTCTCGTGTACTGATGTCGGTCTTTCATTTTTCGCTGGAAGGCTCGTATTTTGCAATCCGGTAATCCCTGGAAAACGTGTCATATTGTTCTGGGAGGCTCGTTCGGAGGGCTGCGAGTTGATATAAAATTTGCTCTTTGTGCTTGGTTTCCAGGGGGCGATGCCCCCTTACACCCCCGTCAGTTCACCGGCGAGCTGGGTAGCCGCTGCTCACCGGGGAGCGAGACCCCCGACTACCGTAAGAATAGTGGTCATTTGTCGTCTTTGGTGATCAAATCAGGTTCTTTCTGGATCAGCTGTTTGCGGCTTTGACCGTAAGTCGTTGGGGTGGCTTTGAGTTGGGGTCCACATTCCTTTTCACATGTCAGGTCAAGTGACGATTTTGCCCTCCTGCCAGGGTTAGTAGAGAAGTGCAAAATTTGGGTGTCTACAATATCCTTATCTCTTCTACTGGAAATCTTTCTATTCAAGCATTTTGTGATGTTGATTGGGGTGGCTGTCCTGCTACTAAGCAGTCTCTAACAGGGTATTGTGTTAAACTAGGTGATTTTTTGGTTTCTTGGCGTATTAAAAAGCAGCCTACTGTATCTCGCTCATCAGTAGAAGTTGAATATCGTGCTATGGAAGATGTCTGTTGTGAAATAACTTGGTTGCTTGCCTTATTAAAGGAATTTGGTATTCCTTCAGTTACACTAGTTGCTTAACATTGTAATAACAAGTCTGCTTTATATATATATATATATATATATATATATATATATATATATATATATATATGTAGCCTCAAATCCAGTGTCTCATGAGTATTCCAAACACATTGAAATCGACTATCTTCATGATAAACTTCAAAAAGGAATTATTCAAACATTTCATATAGCTTCAGCAAAGCAACCAGCAGACTTGTTTACAAAAGCTCTGTCTAGTGAACAACAGTTTTTACAAGCCAAGTTAGGTGTATGCAACTTACTGTAATAGAACTTTCTAGATTAATGATATTAA
Organism: Hedera helix; assembly: GCA_947179155.2. NCBI lineage: Eukaryota > Viridiplantae > Streptophyta > Magnoliopsida > Apiales > Araliaceae > Hedera > Hedera helix. The sequence goes on from OX359274.1 coordinate 16,600,477, forward strand.
TCCTTCTTTCATTTCCACCGTCCTTTACTTTCTGAAACGAGTCGACTCTAGATCAGATCCATTATAGATAGGAACCGGTGTTATTCAATTGGATACATATACATAAAACTATACGTACAAACATAATTTATTCTTTGAGAATGAATGTGATATCTCACACACCATTCCTCATTCAGACAAGTAGTTTTCCTGTAGAACTTTTCAGCTTGAAATATTTCATCCAATTATCCGAAAACGTCAACTTTGGTGCAGCTGACCTTCCATAATCGTCGTTATCAATGCCCGATTGGGTTTTAAGTATATTGAACTCCCCCTTATCATTCATAGCAACAATGTTGCACGGAACTTTCTCCACGTAGTATTCAAAATTCTTCCTGTCATGATGCCTATTATCCATACAAAAATATGTAAGTTACAGTAAGAGACAAAATTGATATGTATATTTTTGGTTTTAGTTTATACAAATACAAATATTGTAAGTTATTTAAAAAAGTACAGAAAGTCTCGGAAGACAGGAAAATGGGGACCCATAAATCTGATTTTTTGGAAAAGTATAAATCATTGTATTTTGTATAATACTGTTTGTTTACATGTATCTAAATCACATATAAATCACTATATTTTGTAAATAAAAAAAATTCTAAAAAATCATACTTATTTTTTGGGAGTCATTTAAAATATATATATATATATTTCAACTGGTCGCTAGACCGGTCCCATTTCTCGTCTCCCTAGAAGAGTCCAAAAAAGTACGGCTAAAAAACACTTTCAACCGTATAATTTTTTTGAATTTACAAAGTGAGTCCTAATGTTTAATTTTTAAAACATTGAATATTACATTTTTAAAATTTTCAAGATATTAAACCATTCGATCACTGAAAACTGATGTGGAGGCTATCACGAAATGCATGACTTTACATGAGTTTGCTACGACAGTTTCAGTAAATTCAAATATCTTAAACATTAATATTGGAGCTTACTTTCTAAAATTAAGAAAATCAGATATAAAGTGTTTTCAAGCCTAAAAGTATTACTACTACATAATAAATACGTTGTTTTCAAAAATTTACATGAACTCTATTAATTCTAAAATTTTAAGATTTTTGTAAATTAATTTCAGAAAGTAACGGATTCTTTTTGTGTAACAAAGAAAATAATGAAAGAAATTGATCAAAGGCTTGATCAATTTCTTTTTTTTTTCCTGAGTAAAAAAAAATGGCTTGATCTTGATATATCATACATACCTATCGATCACTACCAAGTTGGCATGGAGGCTTGTGATACGCTCACCGACAAGTAACTTTATGGGAAACCCCATTAAGGTTTCTACTTGTGGAATCACCTACAGCTCAGAGCCAAAAAAATAATAATAATAAATTATTTCAAAAATAATATGTGATTTATAATGTTCATTCTGTTTTAAATTATAAAATTATTATTAATTTTTTAAAATTAATTTAAAATATTTTTAAACTTAAAATTAATAATTTATTAAAAATTATGAAATAATAAATATTAAAATAGACAATATTTTTTAAATAATTTATAATTTTACTATTGTATTGTATTGACTAAATTTAAAATAAAAAAATTTATGTTACTTTTAAGTTTGAAAATGTTTAAGTTAACTTCAAAAAATTAATAATAATTTTATATTTTAAAAAAAATGAAGTATCAAGCTATAACATGTTCTGTCAAAATGCTGGTAAGTACCCCATATTTTCGGCACAGTTGGACTAATGGTTGAACTTTTAGGTACTTTACGTCGCCCCTCCAGCCGGTTTTTGCTTGTTCGGTTACCAAGTCCTCAAAATCCATCATCCAGTTGTCGGACCATGTCTTACAAGAAACTGAATAGATAAAAAGTAACAAGAAAAGAAATTAAAACTTAATTTTTGCTCATGAAACATTAATTAGTTAAGAAAAGAACTTTATATCTTTGGATATGTAATCGGTCGATCTAGTATGCGGGCAGTGTAGGCAATTGTTTACACCGACTTTTTAAAAAAAAAAAATTGAGAGTTATATATATATATAGTTTAATAGCTTAAATAATTTATTTTTTTAATGTGATTTGATAAGAAAAAGATGAACTTTATAGTGTTTGTGAGTTAATAATAAAGAAAAGAATATAAAATTTAAATTAGGATAAAAAAAAAAGATAATAGTAAAATTTATAACCCTTTTCTTTTGAGTTTATAAAAAATGAAAATCTTAATTTATCATTTTATCTTGATATTAAATCTTATTGTATTCGTATATAAAGAGTAATGTAGCGATTACAATAAATTTACTAAAGCCTTTGTGTTCTCTAAATTCGTTCATTTTTTATTGAATTTTTTTTAATAAGAACAGTTGTCAAATTTTCTATCTATTTAGGTTCACTATCGTTCCTTAAAAAACTCAAAACAAAAACAATGGACATAAAATTTAAGCTTTTTATTCTATTTATTTTTTTCCTTCTGTTTTAAAGCTTAAAAACACTACGGAAATATAACCTCTACTACTACATTCATAATTAATATTAATGTGACATTGGGAATATAAAAATATTCTTAAAAGTTCTCATTCTAAACATGTATCTCAAATTTTAAAACGAATGGCTTATATAGTATTTTAATTTTATTTACTTCACTATAATTTTAATTAAAATATTTTTCTATAAATAAAAATAATAATTTAAAAAAGAGAATTTTGTCTACACTAACCACAAATCCTAGATTCGCCGCTTATTGTAATTCATACATACGAATCTATTTCAACTTAAGCTAAGAAGATACCAACACATCTATGATCTATAACCCACTCATATATACTCCCTCTGTCCCATAAACATGTCCAAGGTATAAGTTTCATATAAATTAAATAATAAAAAAACTAAATCAAGAAAAGAATAAAATATAAAAAATATTTCAATTTTATTTATAAATACAATAATGAATTTGACTTTTTTTAAAACTAGTGGGACTTAGTTATACTTTTGAGGGTAAAGTAGTATTTATGCATATCTTATATTTAACTTTAGACGTAGTTTTATGGAGGAAATATATTGTAGTTATAGACGAGTGGGTTATTTCTAAATCGTGGTCGTTCTATATTTAGAAGGATGGCCACAGATACGTTGGCTGCCTGAGTTTGATCCACAACCAACATTAACTATGGATGATGCCTACTTACGTGGAATATTAAGCCATGGCATGGCTCCTATAAGGGTAATGGTGCAACAAGCTTCTAAGCCAAAATTCTGGATAACCCACTCAAGAAGCTCGATTGAAGGCATCTTGAGTCCGTCCATTACTACCACAACATGTTTGGGAGGGTCGAACAAGCCTGGCGATTTTCGCAGCATCAGATCTTGCGCCAATGACCTCTTTCCACTAGAGAAAATTCTTGGCATTATTGGTGCCATTTCTTGAGCTCCAATGCATATAGGAGCTGCCATTTTAGGAGACAAATTTCTTTGGCTATGTAACTAGTAATCAAGTTGAGAGAATACAAGAGAAAAGGGAATTTTGGGGGGGCACTTGAATTCTTCTTATACCAAGTCTAGTATTTAATGTTATTGAAAAAGTAAAGCAAGCGGCTACACAAACAAGAACTAGCATAGTGTGTTTTACATAAACAATGCTGGTTAACAAAGTAGAGCAATAATTCCAAGCCCTTAAAGCTTAGGTTTTAGCCCGTTGATTGGTATGTCTTAGTTTATGATTTTTAGTATGAATTTTACCTCCAAAACAAACTAATTTATATATAAAAAAAAAGATAGTGATGATCAAGAGATAAGAGGGCACCGTTTTATTATGCATCTATTATTACAGGTTTGATAATCCATGCCAGTCACGAACTAGTTTATATCATTTTTTTTCATAAATAATTGATAATTTTTTATTATATATTTTTATTTTATTTTCATTAATATAATACAGATATAATCTTAAAGATAATTGTATATATTTCATGGTATATGAAAATTTTATACATTAACCACAATTCCAAATATATATTTTACGGTATACGAAAAATTTATACATTGTATCAAAAATTAAAATTTTAAATAATTGATGATTGACTAAGTATTAATTCGGTATTAACTGGAGTAATCATATGTGATATAGTAAGCTGATTTTAATTATCTTATCAAACTCCATATATTAATCTACATCACAATTTTAATTCAGCTAATAAATTTTGCGATACATAAAAAGACTCATAAACATAAATATTAGTTCATGCTTGAAATTTCGTTACTAAATAGTGAAGAGGGTGGCCCAACAAACTTTGGCACAATGTTTAGAAAATCGAACCGATCATCGAATTGAAAAAGTTACTGGGTGGATAGGTCACTGGTTCAACCAGTGGTCGAACCGTTATTCAACCAGTGGCGTCATAAATACATAAAAAAAATATATTATTAATAATTAATAAAATTTTAAAATATCTAATTTTTTATAAGCTAAAATATAGTAAAATAATATTATAATATTATTAAAAATATTTTTATAAAAAAAAATACTTGAAAGCCAGGTCACTAGATCAACTACCGATTTTACCTGTTGAACCACCGATTGAACCGATGATCAACCGGTTTTTGATCGGATCGTTGACTTTCTAATTTTTTGACCGAATCGAACCGAAAAATCAACCGGTTCCAATCGAACTGCAATTCGACCGCCGGATCCAGTTTTCTCAACATTGCTTTGGCATCTGCTTAACTTGACAAATATTTATTGGTCTTGCAATGTCAAATTGTGAAATTCATGTACTCAACATCTCATATATAATTTGCCCATAAAATTTATTTTTCTAGTACTCAACATCTCATGTGTATGTTCAAACTCAACACAGGCGTGGATATACAAGTAATTTCTCTCACTAAACCATTTGGATTGCTCAGTCTTCAGAGCGTCGAAAGACTCGGCAAATTCCAGTAACTAAAACACACGAGCCACAAAAAAAGGCTCTACAAAATAAACTCAAAATCCTGCAGCTCCCAAAATGAAGTCACCACCAATTCTATTAAAGCAAATATAATTACAAGCACCCATTGATCATTACGTATATTCACTAAATTTTCCCAATAACTGCAAAATGCACTTGGTATACTGAACTTCACATCATAACAGATTATAGGCAAAACTGACCCAAACTTAGCTACCTAGGCCTCTCACAATGGAAGAACAGAATAGGCTAAAAATACTTGGAGCTTAAAAGAGACATCTTCTGTTGGTTCATTGGGTTTAAAGAACTCAAGTATAACTCAAATCAATGGGAATATCCAGCAGCCAAAGGACGCATGAGCGACTGAAGGTCAGTCTTTCGATGAGTCCTAGAAGGGCTGTCATCTTTGTGTGGAGTCACTTGCATTCTTTTTCTCCGCTTGTTGTTCTGAGAACCTTCACTATGCGACGCCTCCAAGACAGCCAATAATTTCCTGCCCCTTGCACTAGGCAATGATTTCAACAATCTGCGAGCCTGCTTTGTCTCTGAACCTTCCCAATCTTTCTTCAATTGTTTTTTACAAGATAACTGGTTTACCAACTTGAGATGATTGCGCTGGATAGTGAACACAACTTCTGTAAAATTAAATCAGAATCTGTAATGTTAGTTTGTCTTACCAAACACTACAAGGAAATGAAAGGAATAGCCTATACAAAATATACAAGACCATTAGATTATCTACCTGGAGACTCATCTTTGTATAAATCAGGGCTAGGAGATCTTGGCGGTGTTTGAGTATTATTGGCATTGGTTTTACCCTCATCCTGATTCAAATTCTTTTCTCGAAGAAAGGAGTCAGTTTTACAGGTTCCGTCAGATGAATAACAACTAGAGTCAAGTGGCACCGTAGTGTCATCTTTGTCTTTACTACCATCTACTGGATCATGTCTTGATTCATTAGGAGACTCCATACAAATTTCATCTGCAGCGTCACTGGTTTCATTAATATCATCATTGCGATTATTTTCAGGACTAGGATACAATGTAAGGATGTCCACATTTTCCAACACTGATTTGGGGGAAGTGTTGGAATTCTGTGCACCTAAGAATGGCTTCAGAGTTTCCATGTAACTTGAAAACCATGGTGTTCCCTGCTTCGCATAAAAAAGTATGTAGGCCTCCCGCGAGAGAACATAATCTTCTTGAACACTGACAACCTACAAATCACCAATTAAAGTTCTGATATTTAATGTCATGATCACTGAAATCATACTATACTCAGTATGTGATAATATTACCTTTGAGTCATCAAACTTGTACCAAGTATTTGGGGCTGAACGAATTAAGCAGTAGTAATGCCCAGAAGTAGAAGTGAATCCAGTATGCACTACAATTGCATAAAGATCATACTTCAATTCGACCTAAGGAGAGAGTTTAGAGCATTAGTTCATCCCATAGATCTCATAAAATTCTGTAAAATGTATGAAGGTAGATATATATAAACCTTTATGAAAGTTTCTATAGTGCTAACAATATACTAATATATACCAAACAAAAAACAAAAGATGCTAAAATACACTATATCACATCAAAATATTACTACTGTAGTGCATATCATAAGAATGTCGATATGAGGTATTAGATAATGCATGTCATAAGATGAGAGATTTACAGATATATAGTACATAACATGAGAGATTTACAGATATATAGTACATAACATGAGAGATTTACAGATATATATAGTACATAACATGAGAGATTTACAGATATATAGGACCATAACATGGATTGAAAATTTTAAATCATGGGCTCAACCCAATGCAAATTTACAAACAACTTATCAATATAAATGAAATCCAAATCAACTCCATGGAGCAATATTGAAATTCAATGGAATAAAATATGTTAAGGCCATTTCCTTTCACGTCTCAGAGCACTCCTCAGCTGTAAACAGTTGGTGCTTAGCCACAAAACATTAAAGCGCAACAACTTGATGATTAGGATCTTCACATTATAGATATGAAATAGATGCATTACTTCTCCTACACATGCAGGTTTTAAAACTTTGTAAACTTTAACATTATTAATGACCTGATGATTTGTTAAATGAAGTAATTAACATGAGAAACAAACTCACAGTACTATCATGATGGCTACTAGTGTAGGGCTGCAAGTTCAACTCAAGTGGGAACTCAACAGACTTATCAATCTTCTCAACATAGGAGCCATTGTTCTTGAATCTCTTCAAGTGGAAAGTAGCAACTGAAGGGGCCTGCTCCAATATAAGCTGCTTCTCAATTGACACTTCTTCCTTACAGTTTTCACATGTAAACTTTGTCCTTGAATCTTCAATTCTTTCCACCTTTGTGAATGATTCAAGGGCAGTATGAAGGGTATTCACATCCTCAATCTCCAGACTCAAATCAATGGAAGGCTCATAAGTGTAAGAAAAGTGATCACAGTTGCAACATTTTAGCTGCAATTCAAACCAAGTAATCACAATTATGCTTTAAGATCATAAAAGATAAAAGAACATAAGCATCAACAATTAGATACTGAAAAATATAAGGAAGAAGAATAAATTAGCATGACTTCTTACTTTGCTAAGAAGACGACCACCGAAACTTTGCTTGACAAAGTTATCATTATGTGCAGCTAAAGTCATATCCTTCATCTTTGAATCACCACAACAGTTGTCAAGCCTATCGAGAAAGCATTGCAAAAATTCATGAGCATCTTCCTGTTGATATCTCTGAAAACTAGATGACAAATCTGGTAGTATAAAAGGTTAAGAATCACAACATCTATTATTAGTTGCCAACAAGACAAACATTTTATCTTCCACTAGTCAATATACATGTTTTTTATGTATCATGTTCACATTACAATAAAGAGAGAATTTAGAGAGGATACAGCTCAAATTGTTAACAAATTTCCAAGGGTGGAGGACCCTGCCAGAAGAAGCTAATGAAACTTCAATGTGTTCCCGGAAAGCACAAAGCGCACAGAACCCATTTTTATTGCCTGCAATTCAAACACCAGTTTCCAAACAGAATCTTTACTCTTCTGACATGTAAATTATAAACAAAATTAAACCACTAAATCAACTATTTTTGACACAAATTTAGAAACAGTCAAGAATCTTACAATCACATGGCATGGCATGATCATAGGAACGAAGACCCTGAACAAGCACAACAGTATGCGTAAAGCATTGCATAACTGCATTTAGAAAACAAGTGTTGCCTAAATTTGCAAGCCCTGCACCCTGCAAATATCCCAAATTAAGCAGAATATAAAATTCAAACCCATTACAAATTTAATACCCACCACAACGCACATTACAAATTAAATACCCTTCACAATTCACATCCAGGTATAAAAACATACCACCATGTATGGCTTTTCATCCAACCAAACCGGATAAATCGAACCAGACCGCTTTGACCGTGGTCCTGACAAATGGGAAGTCGAGGGCTTCGTATCTCCTGATGAGGGCAATGGCTCAGAGCAACTATAATTCAATTGTGAGGACGAATACCCCGAAAAAGCACTAATTAGCGAAGGAATTGGAGGAATTTTTTCTTGTTCTTCATCTTCAGGTGATTTATTATCGAGCCCAAGAGAGTAAGAGGGACCAGATTCCAGGTCTTCATCATGGCAAGGTAAATTCTGGAAGTTTGATACCTCAGGAACTGCCATTGGGTTCCCCTGATCCTCTTGGATTTCTGCAGGAGGTGAATTTGGTGAAGACCCACTAATGATTTGCTGGAAATCAACTGGATCTGGGGGTGGAGAGTGGGATTCAGTAATATTTGTGAGGTGGGTTTCCATTGAAATGTCAAATTAACAAACGGGATAGAGAGACTTAAGAGAGAAATTGAAGGTGAGTTAGGGTTTTGAAGGATCTGAATTTGATTTTTGCTTCTGGGGGAAATGAATTTGGAATCCATATGGAAAGAAGAGGAGGGATTTTAGTGAAGCTTTGATTCAATTTGAAATTTTGAGGGTAGTTTGAATGATAAAAAAGAGGGAAAGATGAAATGAAATTGCTGGCGTTTACACGATTTCAGAAGTTTGAAAAGAGTGGGAAAATATAGGCGCCCGCCATTTGGATTTCGCTCCCCCCTAGTACAGGAATTTTTTTTATGTAAACGGTAAACCAATATTTAGAAAATCGGACCGGTGATCGAACCAGAAAAATTATCAGATAGATGGATTATTGGTTTAACCAGTGGTTCAACCGTTATTAAATCAGTAACGTCATAAATATATAAAAAATATATATTATTAATAATTAATAAAATTTTAAAATATCTAATTTTTTATAAACTAAAATATAGTAAAATAATATTATAATATTATTAAAAATACTTTTGTAAAAAAAAAAATTTAAAATCGGGTCACCTGTTCAACTATTACCGGTTGAACCACCAGTTTAACTGGTGGTCAACCGATTTTTGACCGAGTCGTTGACTTCTGATTTTTTGGCCGGACCGGACCAAAAAGTCAACCAATTCCAGTCCAACCGCCGTCCAACCGCCATTCCGATCCGATTTTTTAAACATTGTGGTAAACTTTATATCACAAATAGTCAAACTTCCATAAGAATTCACTTGGTCAAATCATACATTTTTGTTCTTAATTCTTATATTTATTTTAATAAAATTAAATTAAACATCAAAATGTGTGTAGTTTTGAGTCTTATATATGTAAATGTGGTAAAATTGGTTCAAGCTCGCGGACTAATTTATCAATTAAAATTTGGATTTTTAATTTATATATTTTAGTTTTAAAAAAATTGGGATTTTTTGACTTGAGCCTAGTCGGCGGCAGGTGTCTTGGCCCGCTCATAAAATTTATTTCACTTTATATGTTCAAATTTTATCTCATAATATTAATAATAATTTGATATTTTTTTACAAATAGTCCATTCATTCTTTTTTTCCCCTTAGTAACATGAGTAACACGCCTATTAAAGAAATAAACAATCCATTTTATTGTTTTTAACTCGATGCAATAATTTTAACTTATAAATTTATCAAAATTATGATATTTCGAACAATGTAACAATTGTTGCTTGTAAGTTTTATTTTATTTTGTACATTTATTGCAACGGTTTATTTCTTAAATTTATAATACTTAATATAAATTCGTTAATAATGAAAATTGATTGAATGAATAGGAAGGTTAATCTAATAAATATGTGTGTCTGTGAAAAAGTCAGTGGGTCATTCGACTCGACACTTTTTAGGACTCAAGTCTTTTTTTTTAAAAGCTCATAAAATTTAGGTTAATTTGACTTGACCCAGTCTTGGGTTAACCCTAACTAGTTTGGGTTTGGCCTGTGACGCCCCCAAATTCGGGTTCTAATTACCCGAATTCGGTCATCACGATCCAATACAAACATCCATCACTAAACAATATACAATAACTAAATGCGGAATAATAAACATATGTTGTTTATGCAAAAGGTGTTACTAGTCCCAAGATACAGTAACCTTACAACAAAAGTACACAAATACCCTTAATAAAGTACTTAGGGTTTACATTACATAACAAGTAATTTAGCTAACTAAAAGGCTGAATCCTGAAGTCTATCACTTCATCTTTTTCTTACCCTTGTTCTTCTCAGAAGTCTCGGGTTTTACTGCAATAAGGTTCATGATATAGCAAGGGTGAGCAACTAGTTTGCTCAACAAGTTTAAATAACAACAAGAGACAATATATCATAAATGAAAGGGAATAGTTGAAACAATTCAACAATATGAATAACATAAGCAGAAATAATGATTTGCTTTTAGAATCAAGATAATCAAGTAGATTATGAACTATAAACTTCCACTAGAGTCAATAGCTAGTTGACCCAATGATTACTACCAGAAATACGTACTTGAGGGGATCAACCTCTCGTACACTATGTGTATGCATAACATTTAATTTCCGTGTTTTGTACCTAATATTATATACGGGTTTCTCCCCTATAGCGAATGGATGTTCATATCAGTCCAAGAATCTGCACCTCCAATGGTTTAGATAGCTTTTAAAATATTTAACATAAATGTCTAACCGAACATTTGCTTAGATCCAACTTTGAATAGTTATTTAACCAATAAAACTTAAATAAGGTACAAGTCAAAGACTGTACAAGCTCAAATGCACCAAGTGCGGATAACAATAATATCGATGTGGAATAATTGTAAAGTAATTAAACCACTCAAAGCATGCTTGGAATTACAGTTCAAGTTTAAATAAATAACTTGCTCAATGGAATGAGTTTAGAGATAAGGAACTTGTCTGTGTGCTCAACTACAATTAACGTCTAGCTCTAATTAACTTGATTGAAAAGACCTAACATTAATAAAGTTGGTCTAACAATTAACACTGTGTATAATGATATGGATACACTTACTAAGATTATTCAACTAACACAGAAGTCAAACACATAACACACATAGTCAACATATTATCATTAACCCTTTAGATAATTAATCAAACTTAGGTTAATGATTTAAGAATTTAACTAAGATTTTATTAAGTGGTAAACACTTATTAAACTCTTTCTTATACTTACTTAATTAATACTCTGATAAATACCTTATGTTTTATATCCTCAAATTATGTTTACCTATTATTTAATGGTTAATTAAATAATAAAACTTATTTATGTTGGATTGTCATTGATAACCAAATTCAAAAGCTTTCTGCTCTCCTATCGTCGGGTGAATCGTCACTCAACGATTTGTACTGTCTGTTGTAGCAGACTTACTCTATGACTCATAAGGTCTGCCTTAACAACTCATTCAACGAACAAAAACAGTTCTACGATCGGAGTGATCTCACCCTACGATCCCTATGCAATGGCCGAGACCTGACCGAGGCTACACTACGATAGTCGAGGGCTTGGCCGAGGCCATTTTATGATAGCTGAAAGCTTGGCCGAGACTACTCTACGATAGCCGAAGGCTTGGCCAATGCCACTCTACGATAGTCGAAGGCTTACGATAGCCGAAGCCTTCCAAATTTCAGTTTTAAACACAATAGTGAACATATTAACCCTTCTAGTTCTTTAGACAGTTTATCAATACTTGGTGAACCTACTGGTTTCTTTAATAGGTTGACATGAACACATGTTACTTCATATCCATTATACAACTTACATATATTGGACTCATCATGGTTCTTCATAACAGATTTCTCCCAACCGAAAGTAACCACAACAATCTATTTTAACATAATATTGATCAATAACTAACTTCCTTAAGATATTAAACGGAATTATTTATACCTTAAAGCTGGGTTGAAACAAAATGGGTTCCTAGTTGCTATTTGATGAGTGAGTTTTATACCTACGAATTGAATACATTTAAGCTTGATAATTTGTGGTTCTTTAAGTGTTTTATGTGATTTTATATGTGTTTTTATGTTATTGTATAATATGGTGTATTATATTATTTTTAAGTATTTTATGTAATCTATGTCGTTTTTGTGTAATTCATTCGTATTATATATGTTAAGTGTTTGTTTAGTTGTATGTGTTTTTATACCACATTGTATAGGATGTGGTGTTATATTATTTTTATGTGTTTCTATTTCATTTTGTAAGAATTATAATAAGGGTTTGGTGGATCAAGGCTTGGAATTGTCCGGTTCACATTTTCTGCGCTCCGTTTACGCAGCAGTCACTTGAAGCTCAATTTGGGCCATGATCCAGTCATTATCTCTCAATTCATCCAACATGAAAGTTGTAGATATACTTCTCAGCTTTCCAAAACATCTTAAATCAACTCAATCGGAGGTCGGATGAGAGAGTTATGACCAAAACACTGAAGGAGGCTGCGGCAGTCAAAAAAGGAACATTTCTAGGAATTTTGTACTAGCGCCGCAGCGGTGGTTTCCACAGCCGCAGCGGTGGTACAAACCCAGATTTTAGCAGAAAGTTTGACCGCCGCGGCGGTGCCTTTGACCGCCGCGGCGGTGCACTGTTCATACGCGCAGATTTCAGTTTTTAAGTCATTTTTGAAGCCCTAACTCATAACACTCTCATTTCTTCTCCAAGAGGTGGCCATAGGCGATTTTGTGGATAGATTATGGAGCCCCCATGGAGGCTAGAAGTGGAGTACATCATTGGAAGTCATGGATTGAAGGAGGATAAGGGTTGTTTCTTCTCCCTTTCTCTCTCTATTTTTGTGTAACCATTGAATGTTTAATTTTTGGATAATCTTTATCTTTTGATATTGATGAACTTGGATGATTTATAATCCATGGGTGTAATATCTATGTGTTATAATGAATCTAATGCATGTTCTATTCATTATGATTGGTGTTTTGCATGTTTAGCTTGAATGGTTAGTTTGTTCTTGTTGGATATTGTTTTACCCAATTATGTTGGATTGACATGGAATCTTTGAATGCTTGGGAACCCAATAGGTTGTTGTAGTTGATTTGCTCTTCTCTTTGGTTGTTGTTGCATATATGTAAGTTGTTTAGTATTGAACAAATTCATTGTGCACGCCAAGTGTTCGACGAAATGTCCAAGAGAAGCTTGTTTGTATTTCGCATATGTTTGTGCTTCGTTACTTTGGCTTTTGTCTCTTGGATGGCCATAGGAGTTGCTTCATTGTGTTTGTGCGTTATAATGCTTTGGTCGAGCGATTATTTAGTAAGTTATATGAACTTGACAAAGGGATTATAGTGTTTAGACCCATATATGTTAACATGTGATTGTGTTATTCTACATAGATGGAATGCATGATTTGTGGCTAGGATAGACATATACCTAGCGCCATGTGCAACCAATTTGAGAACCTAGGCTTCATCATCCTTGTTTAGTGTTAATCCTCATAGAAATATAGTGGGTTATTTAGACGGGATAGGCTTATGTGACCTCGAAAGAGGCGTGTGAGTACTCACGAGTTCTCGGTTGACCATTCATCGGTTACGACCATGTGAATGGGTTTTCATATGTTGTGTTAATTGTAATATCTGTTTGGCCTAAGTAATTTATGTGGTAACTTATATAAAATCGAACGATGGACTATAAGTTTGGACCTGAGTACAATGACACGTGTTTTACTGTTTGATCTTAGGATTGAATGCTTAATTTGTATGTAGGATAGAAATATACCTATGTGCCGCGTGTAGCCAATTAGAGAATCTGTGCTTAAAATTCTTGTTAGGTTAAACTCTCATAGAGATATAGTGAGTTTCCTGATTAGGATATTCCTTCCCGTTTCTGTTGCCTTTGTGTCGGATTTGGGTGGATTTGTTTATATGTTTTGACAGAGACATTTAAATACTATAATGAATTCTCGGTTAAGAATTCATTGTGTCCGTATAATTGAAGAGAGAGTTAGGAGATTTAAATGAGCTATTGGGGGAAATTGCATTCTCAGATTCACATATCTTTATTGCTTTCTAGTGTAGATGTTAATTTATGCATTTACTTTTCTATTGCCAATATTGATAATCGTTTAAATGAGATCGACTTTAACGAATCGTTGTTGAAAAACGTTAGAACTAATTCCTCGTGGGATCGACTTTTTCTTATCACTTTATTACTTGTTGACCGCGTATGCTTGCGCGTTATTGTTCATTTAAACGAACTCGATGTCGGAACTTTACTACTAAATAAACAGTTCCGATTTCAACCAACACTATTCTTCTTCTTCTCCCGAAGTAGGTGATGTAATTCGAGGACATCCACTTCACAGTTACCACCACTGGATACTTTACTCACAACTTCTCGATGACTTCCTTGCTATATCTCTCTCTCACTACACTCCTTCTATATTTCGGAGCTCACAAAGACTCTCTTGCCTCAGTATTGAATAACTCAGCAAGCTTTTCTAAAAAAAAACATGGTCTCTATTTATAGGAAATCATTACTCGCTGGTTACTGAGGTTTAAGTGGAAGCTTTATCAACCCATCTCCCAACCATACCTAGAAATCATCACTTTAGGTTGTAATCGGCATAGTAGGGTCATCGACTTAGCTCGGCAGATTATACACATACGCAAAGATAAAATATTAGATTAGCCATTAACAGTAAGGACCTCATGACGAGTCACCTCTGATTTGAAACTATATAACGACTTAACTGTCCAGAAACCCATACACATAATTAGCTATTCTTTCTCTTCCTATTCCACGTCAGGTTTAAGGATTTGTGTCCCAAAAGATTGTCACATGTTAACTCCTTTAATAAATAATAAGTTACACAATTAATTCCAAGTGGGCTTATACTTTGGACTTCATTTAATATCTAATGGACTACTATTAAATGACTTGAACTATTATTTAGTCAAGTCCATTTAATTTATCATTGGTCTAATTAATATAACCTAAATGATTGGTTATTAATTTGTTACACATTAATTATCCAATCCATAATTAAATAATAATTGAATTGATTAATTAATTAAATACTCTAGCACATTAATGTTAAATTACTAAATGGACTAATAAATATTATTATTAATATATCACATTGTTCACATTAATTAATAATCATATTAATTGATTTACCAAATTTAATCAACTCATTATATTCAATTTAATTGAATATTTAATTAATAGAAAACTTAACAATTATTTTGATATTAAAATTTTAGGGTTTGTTCATTAATTTAATTAACACATTAGTGACCCGCTTTAATTAACCCTAGCTGTGACGACCCCAAATCCGGGTTCCTTGAACCTCGAATCCGGTTCAACACGAGTACAACCTTTTCCTTATTGTTCATGAATTACAACAATATTATAATTGATAAATAACCATTTATTTACAATTTTACAACATCTCTTTCTATTCCAGAATCACAACCTTTATACATTCCTAGTATGTCTTCATATCATACATGATACGACCTTCTATTACAATCAATTTGAGATCATATGTATAATGACTCAATCACACCATCCTATTATCCTTATTCATAAAGGACAACGTCTAAAAATGATATTCAAATAATCTGTAAATGTTCTCTTAACAATTTAAGTTTGATAATCTATAGCACAACAAAACATAAAACTCTTCATATCCACTTACACAAATGAATGAATTAATCTACCGCAAGGTTTTACTACAAAAGCATCTATGCTTCAATCTTGATGACTCGTTAGTCAATCTTCATCTTTGCCTCTACCGGAGTAATCGGCTTCCTCAAGCTACTCTGTAATGTTTTGTTTTAAGCAAGGGTGAGCACGATGGCTCAGCAAGTCTAACAGTTTCACATAACACGTAAAAACAGTTCAATCATGCTTCATGCATCTTATGCTTTGCAGTACATACATTTCTCATGCATATCATGCCTCGCATTTAATCTATGCTTCATGTCTAGCCTCTATCATGACATATAGTTCAATGCAGAACAATTGTCTTACATCAATTACCGCATATCAACAGTTCAAATCAACTTATTTCACAAAGGCACATTAAAACCTGTTTGCACATAACCACGTTTGAGCACATCACAGTTTAATCACAACTTATAAATCATGCACATAATGCAACACGTTCTGAAAAACTTGTCTGGTTTCCTTCTACCAGTTACGCTTATTTGCGTCTCTCGTTCAACCTACAATTTATATATAGAATTGACATAATCATTAGTTACAATGACTATTAATTAGTCTTTAACTTAAGACCTTAACTTCAAAATATTAATTAACTCTTTAGTTGTCCGACAAATGAACATTTACGTTCTGGACAAAACCCTAGCCCAAACCTAGTTGGACAGGCCGGGTACACTTAATCAATTTACGCATTCACTATACATTCATCGTACAACCCACTTTCAATAAGTTGTCTAAATTAGTCACAAAGGGACTATTTACATTGGTTTAATTCAATTAAACTTTCTTCTTTTACATAACTTAATGATTTGGACATTTAATAATGTACCAAATACCTCAAAATATTATCTACCTTTGATAATATACAACTACGTTTAAATATTATTAATCATTTAATAATATTTTACTCACTTATTAATATTATTAACCATTTAATAATATTTTAATCACCAATTAATATTATTAACCATTTAATAATATTTTAATCACTTATAAATATTATTAATCATTTAATAATATTTTAATCACAAATTAATATTATTAACCATTTAATAATATTTTAATCACTTATTAATATTATTAACCATTTAATAATATTTTAATCACACATTAATATTATTAACCATTTAATAATATTTTAATCGCTTATTAATATTATTAACCATTTAATAATATTTTAATCACTTATTAATATTATTAACCATTTAATAATATTTTAATCACTTACTAATGTCATTAATTATTTAATAACATTTTCATCATATACAATGTTATTACACATTTAATAACCTTTTAATCTTATAATTAATATTATTCATCATTTAATAATATTTTAATATTCTTCAAATATTACCAATAGTTAACTTTTTAATTGTGTTAACTTTAGTCTTTATTTTATACATTTGGATACCATTAAGTTACTAATAAACTCTACATAAATAGGTTTGGTATTCAAATACATTCATTTTACATGTATTTCAACTTAAATTTCCACTGAAAACTCAACCCGACCCGGACCGACCCGGACCGATCCGACCCGACCCGGACGACTAAAACATGTTACTGGCAGAATGTTTGACCCCTGCGGCGGTGGTTTCCACCGCTGCGGCGGCGGTACAAATTTTTGAAAACCTAATTTGGGGACTGTCAGACCCTCCGACGCTCCGACAGCCATAACTTCCTCATACGGAAACATTTTGGGGTGATTCTTAAGTTCATTCTCATCAGACTTTCCGCCTCTACAATTTCTCTTTAGATCACAAATCCAAAATCCAAACGGAACTGGACTAAAAACGGCTCACAAGGACAAAGTGAAAACTAAAATCACAAATCCTTGGTTTTTTGTTCAAACTTGAATAAAATAAACTCTACACATCCAAATGACACCAACTAAGTGTTGTTGTCTTTCTAACTTCTTGTTTTATAATATTTCATGGTTCAATCACATTTTTGATAGCGTTTTGACAATAAATTTAAGATCGAACCGTCTAGATTTTACCGGTAAGTCACAAAATGAACTTTTCTTCAATTCTTTGCATACCTCTCATACAAATTCATGAGATAAATATACCGAACTATGAATCTACCTATATATCATAGTTTTATACTTCTAGAGTATCAAAATAACTTTTGATCGATTAAAAATATATTTTAACCGTTTAAAACTTATATAGACTTCAAAAATGAACTTAGGAAGGTTAAGAATACTTTTTAACCTCTTAGACATGGATGCTCTTCTTCCTCTTGATATGAACTTGCTAAGGACTCCTCCTTGACTATCCTCTAGCATTTTTCCATGGTGGATCATCAATCTCCCAAAGGTTTGCTTACTTTTCTCTAGAATGCTCTATCTTTTCTCTCTAGCATTTCTAGCAAATGAACTAACCAACATAGCAAGAGAGTGGAGAAATCTATTTATAGGACTTCTCTAGATTTACTTAACATCTCCTAATCAACCAATGCTAGTCAATTAGGAACTTAATTCATGCTTACTATTACCTTGAATGACTAGCTTGATTGACTTCCATGAATGACATCCATCACATAACTTATCAAGCAACCATTTGTGTATAACACACTCAACCACAAAGCTAGCTAGACACCCCATTGGGGCCCCACAAATCTCAGCAAAAATGCCCCCTTTTTGGCTCCAAAATCCAATTATTTTTATCTTATATACATATATATATACACCTTTATATGTATACATCCATATATATATATTGACCAACCATTTGACCATGTATTGGGCTCCATTTTGGACTTAGGAATTAATATATTGGGCTCATCCATTTAATTTGTTTGGGCTCAATATATTTATCACATTGGGCTAACATTAAATACCCTATGTTACATTTAATTAAAACAAGCATTGGGCTTGATTAATTATAACTTGAATCAATATTAAATTAATTACAAGAACTACTAGATTAATTTATTAGACCTAGTTCAAAACCTCATTTGGACTTATAATACAATCCAATTACCTCATTAAATAAACACATTAATCTAATTACATAATCCAATTAGATTTGCTATCTATAAGTCCATTGGACCTCTAATTGAGTTAGTTTACAAAACACTAACACTTAACATAGATTGGGTTTAATTTATTAAAACCCTAATAATGCTCATACATATCAGCACTTCTATTAATTTTCAACATTCTGTTCCACCGCTGCGGCGGTGATTACTACCGCTGCGGCGGTAGTTCAAATTTTACTTTCCAGAGAGTTTCACCGCTGCGGCGGTGAAACCTACCGCTGCGGCGGTAGTGCTAATTTTCAAAACTCTAAAACACATTAATACAAGTACTCTGACTTGATTAAATTAAATTCATTAACCATCTTTTATCATTAACTTGGGTTTATAATATAATTACCCATACCCATATAGTTATTCCTACATTGGGTTACACAATTAACTCATCCATAGTTAATTCTCATCACCATATTTATTCACCTAGCAATTAACCAACATTTGGTTAATGCTCTCTCTTGTCTACCAACTAGGGTTATTCAATTAACCCTACATTAGTTAATTCTCTACACTCAACCAAATTTCCAAACACTTTGACCATCAATTGACTTTTTAAATGTTTGGGCTACATAACTTACCTTGCATTGGGCTTTCTTATTTAATTACCCACCTTCATGCAAGTATTCCCATATTGGGCTAACACATATAATCCTTTTGGGCTAGTCCACTAGTAGTAATTAAATTACTTGGACTCATAACTAATATAATTAACCTAATTAATTATATTTTACAACATTCCTTCTTACTTTATATTAAAACTAATTACTTTATTAGTTTTGTTGAGTATTAATTACTCATCTTTTTATTTGGCTAACAAGCACACTTTAGGTATATATATGTATTCATATAATCACCTTCACTTCTCAATTGAATTTATTTCCTTAATAAATTTTCTACATGCATCATTAAAAATATTCTTATATTTAATTTCTAACAAATCAATTATGTTAAAAAAAAATGTTTACCCATTTTCTACACATCTTACTTCTCAAATTCTAGGTTTTAAACATTAACCTTTAATTAAATCCATTAAGATCTTATATAAAATCTTGAAAATATCTGGGATATTACACTAGCAATTAATCACATAATCATTTAATCACGTAATTAATTAATCACACTAAAAAGATTTAAATAATCTCATAAAACTAACTCGTTAGAAATTAAATTAATAATTTAATTAATAATGACGTAAAAATTATAAGACATTATATGACCGTCCATTTGCTAAGTCTACTTATATGATCTAATCATAATCTTTGTTTGCGAACAAATGAGTCAATATTGAACTTAACCTCTTTTAAGGGATTGACGGTGGTTCCATTGACGGTGTTTTTTTGCATCTTCTTATTTTTCCTAGAAGAAGAAGATGGTTTATATATATAAATGAAACTTACAGGAAATGGAAGGGAAAACATAGAAGGAAATGAAAACTTATTTAAACTTCTATGAAACTATATTGAAAACTTACAGGACGTTACAGAAAATGGAAGGAAAAACATAGAAGGAAATGGAAACTTATTGAAACTTCCAGGAAGCTATATTGAAAACTTACAGGACGGTGGTTTATATATATATATTGAAACTTACAGGAAATGGAAGGGAGGAAAAATGGAGGAAAGAGAAAGTGGCGGAGGAATTTTGGAGAAGATGAAAGAAAAAAATTATCAGAGTATTTGGTGGAATACATATTGTTAAGTAATTTGAATTTTGAATTTTGAAATTTGGAACCAACTACCCACTAAATTAAAGGAATAACAATGAACTAATTTAAAAATTAAATATTAAAGATACACTAATTTTATAAATATTTTATATATACACTTTTGTTATAATATTTTTAAAAAATGTAGTAATAAATGTAATTGTTCCTATTTAAATTTCTCTAAATTGTGGGCTCTATCAAAATTAGTTTTTAAAAACATTAACAAACCTAAATATAAGATTGTTATAATTATCTTCCGACACTACAAACTTATGTTACAATATTACTAAAAATATTTAATTTTAAAAATAAAAATATTTTCGTATAAAAGTAATATTTAAAAACCAATTCATTTGGTCAACTTAATTGGTTTTACCAATTAAACCACTAGTTCAACTGGTTGATCAACCAGTTCAATCAAGATTTTGACTAAAATGATTCAACCGGACCAAACCGCACTAGAGTGTTGACTGATTCCGATTTTAATCGGTTCAACCGATAATTCAGTCCGAATTTCACAACCATGATCAGTTGTCACCACATTCACCAAACATATATGCTAGTTTTTTGAGTTTTAAAATGGATAGCAAAAATCAAAAATAAAAATTTGATTCATTGTCTATTCTTGGATGAAAGGGCAGAGGTTTTTGGTGTCCCAATTAAGAAATAGTATCTAACAATCACTAGCCGGTATGTTTTTTTCTCAGTAACAATCACTAGCCAATATATATTTTTTTTTCTGAGTCTAACAATCACCGACCAATATATTTTTTTCTCACGTCTTTCTTTATTCATAGTTTAATATTTTGATGTCCCCTAGGCATTGTTTATGAGTTTTTTAATAGAATAAAAAATTACTTATCCCGTCAAATTTTATAGTCAAAACCTTTACACTAGGTTTGAATTATGAATTGAGAAAATAAAATAGAAGAATGAATAAAATAAAAAATAGTATATTTAATAATTATTTTAAAAGATAAATTATTTCAGAAAAATAAAAATTCATTCAAATATAATAAATATATGCAATAATTTTATTATTATATTGTACCATCCACTATCACTAATAACAAACATATACTTGAAATACTTTAAAATTATTCAATTCCCTCCCTCATTCTATTTCTTTAATCAAAACGCACCATTTGGAGATTTTTATGAAAACTAATAATAGCAAACCTCTTCTTTTTCGTCCAATACTTAGAAACCTTGCGCAACAGCAACCAGAAAAATTTGTTAAACCATACTCATAAGATTTTGAAGAAAATAGCCGAAAAGGGAAGAAGTAAATTTTTTTGTAGTGAAAACACACATGCATCAACATAGTTAATATAATCTCTCTGCAACAATACAAAACCACCTGATTATCAAGGACAAATCTTATTTCTGTCTTTTAAAAGAAAATCATGACCCTCTTTTTACATCCATTACATTAAATATTGGCAGGGTACTACTGTTCACAAACTGTCCAGATAAATTTGAATGCAAAACACATCCTTATCAGAGGATTCTATCCTGAATATCTGTCATCAATGAGGATGCAAGGGAACTGAGCTTTTTCCCAGTTTCTCCAGCAATATTCTTAAGCGAAGAGATATCCTGCTGTGCCTGAAATGGGGAACGAGGGAACGAGCTCAAGGTCAAATGTACAGTACTCGTTAAGAAGTTCACAAACAGAATCCACAACTAAAGTAGTAACATACATTCATATTTGAACTATTGTAAACTATATATACCTGGAAAGAGAATCGGTTAATAAGGTCGCTCGCAGTGAGATCAAGAGCTGAATCAGCATCACGACCAAAGAGATCAGCACTTGAGATAGCCGCGGAACCCTAATAGACAAAAAAGGAAAGGTCATAATTTAACGAGTCCCAACACCTTAATTCTCTACATAAGAGTAAAACCACTTATAATAGGAGAAATCTCAACTTGGAAGCAGCACTCAAAATCAAAACAATGACAGCAATACCGAAGTTTATAGAGCGAATCAGCAACTTGAAGAAAGAATTTTAGAAAGAAGTAGAATGAGAAGATAAAAGGCCATTATAGATCTCAAAAAACTGGATGCCTATTAGAGAATGAACAATACTACCCCATCCTATAAAAGAGTATTGAAATGGCACCATTTTTTTTTAAAGAATACTATTCAAGGACAACTTATCTTGTAACCTTTAGAAGTTATTTCTCTTAAAAATGCAACAAACTTTCCATTAGTACAGAAATAACATGCCCTTGCCCATCATCTTTAACTTGATCAAGGACATGCTACTCCACTAGCTTTCATTTTTGCCATGTTTAAGTTGAGTGGATAAACTAAGATCATTTGAGCCAAAACGAATAACAGCTGATATATGATGATCTTTTTTCAAGAATATTTTGGGAGTAAAAACAAAAAAGCAAGCACAATTAACAACTGAATTAAGCTTGGATAGCATATAGCTTTCGCAAGTAACTAAGGGCACTTACAGAGAACTTCTGCAGGGAAACTCGACTGTCAACCGCTTTGTCCTGTTCGCCAAAAAATTGGGATGATGAAATAGATTTTGCATTGGAGAATTTCTTCCGTGCTTCATCAGTTTCTTCAATCTGGATGTACAAATCCAATGCTATCAAACTGATGTAAAACATATTATACACAGATTGATATCACAAGCACACACCAAATATGTGATGAAATAAAATGTTTTATAAAACTACTTAATTCTTGAAAATATCCCATAACGGCCTCATCATGTATGGTGTTAAATATATCATTTTTAATGTACATGGAGTAATCTTGAATAACCTTCAGGCATCAGCGAAGTCTACCCTTTGACCAATTAAGTGAGCAAAGAAGAGCCCTATAATAATTTAAAAGAAAAAATAAAAAGGAGGTGTCCAACAGATCAATGATTTGAAGATATACATGAGAATGTTTAGATATCAAACACATAGTAAAATATATACATGAGGATGTTTGTTGGTCCAAACTACCACTAGATTTAACAAATTTTCCCTAATTTAGTTGCGTCACTGGACCCAAAAATATTGTGGGTGATGTAGGACAGATTTGAAGGTTGTGTAATCGGTAGAAAATAGTAGAATAGAAACCTAGGATTTAACTCTACGCATAAATCACTGGGGTTTAGGACTTCAACTTTACGTCTATTAGCCTTAGATCTAGGATTTCAACTCTACGTTTATTAATCTTAGAAAGAATAAAATTATGCAAAAGCAATCTTAATATCAATAATCTGTAAACTGAGAAGGTACATCAGCCTTTAAATAGGAAACAAATCATAATTCAATTAGAACACAAACTCCAATTTTCGTAAAAATATTAAAAGACAAGATTACCCTAAATAATTAATAAAATACCAACTAAAAAATATTAAAAAGACAATACCATCCTAACTAATAAAATATTATGTATCTCCTAAAACTACATCAATTCCATAAATAAATAAATAAATACATCAATTCCATAATAAATAAATATAATTGTGATCCCCATCATTTCTCCTCTTGTTGGAGAAAACTCGACCTCAAGTTTTATAACATGACAAAATAATCCATAAGCTCATCTTCTCATGATTAGGCTCCAAAAATTTTGAGAAGAAAACTGTTGAAAGCATCACTTTTGCATTCCCAAGCGATTGAAGTAGATTAATTGGAATGCAGAATTCAACATGCTCAACTTGGACTGGATTCATTTCCCGAACCGACTTCACTTCGGTAACTAACAACTCAGAAGCAACTTCACAATTTTCCTCGATTTGTTGTTCATACACAATCACAGCTTCAATTTTTGGAGTTTCAAGAATTTTCATAGCCACGTCACAACTGTCTTTAGTCTCATAATTGTGCACAACATCATTTTCCTTCTCTTACTCTTTCTCTGTCTCTTTCTCTTGCTCTTCGGCTTGTTCTTTTGCTTGCTCTTGTTGACGTTTTAGTGCATCAGCTTGATGATTTTTTGTTGTTGCAACTTGTTGACGCTTCTTTGTTTCAGCTAGTAGACATTTCTTTGCTTCAACTTGTCTTTTGTTCATCTTGATAGTCCCATTCTAATTGGTCAAGTTCGTAATATGTAGTAGCAATATATCGTCTAATCGCTTCTTGATCGCTTTTCAAATGTGAAGTATGACCACATGTATTGATAAAGTAGTGTATTCGGTCACTTTCATTATAAAAAAACCAAATTTTCTCCTTTTTAGTACAACAATTCTTTTATAGTGCGGTACATTGGTATAACAGTTAAAAACTAAAATAAATAAAATAAATCTTTTTTTTCCTCTTTCTTTTTTTTTCCTTTTTTTTTTCTTTTTATGCCAACAAGGGTTGAAATGCAAAAGACTAAAGGTGCAGTGCTATTTCAATAAACTAGCAAGGGCTAAAATGTAAGTTTTAAAACTATGGGCTAAACTTAAATATTAGGGAAAACTATAAAGTACCAAAATGTAATTGGGCATGAAATAAAAATCTCAAATTAACCTGGTTATCAAACACCTGTTGCCAAACAGAAAGAGAAACGATGGACTGAAGTGACAAGAAGATCGGAATTGGCGAAGATCATGACGAGATTATCTAGCAAGACGAGATGATTTGGCGAAACGATCGACAACAGGTATGTTCCTCTGCTTCTTCTCCTTCCTTTTTTTTTATCTGTTTCGTCTCCTCTTCTTTTTCTACCTCTTCTATTTTTTTCCCCGGATAAACAGTGTTGCCGCGTGTGAACAGTTTCCGATCGATGAATAGTAACTTCCGATAATGAACAATTTTTTTTATTTTTTTGAATACCCAATATCTCCCAAAAAAATTAAGAAATTAATAGAGGAACCTAAGCTCTTATACCACTATGAAGTAGGACATATTTAAAGGTTGTTTAATCGGTAGAAAATAGTAGAATAGAAACCTAGGATTTAGCTATACGCATAAATTACTAGGGTTTAGAACTTCAACTCAACGTCTATTAGCCCTAGATCTAGGATTTCAACTCCACGTTTATTAATCCTACGAAGAATAAAATTATGCCAAAGCAATCTCAATATCAATAATCTATAAACTGTGAAGGTACATCAGCATTTAAATAGGAAACAAATCCTAATTCAATTAGAACACAAACCCTAATTTTCCTAAAAATATTAAAAGATAAGATTATCCTATGATGAGTGAGTTTGATACTTGCGAATCAAGTGTTCTAGGCTTAATAATTTGTTATGTTTTTATTTTATTTTTATGTTTTATTTGTTCATTTTACTTGTTTTTGTATTTTCTTTTGTTTTGTAGGAAAATGAGCTCAAAATGAAAAATGATAATTTCTGGTCAGAGGAGCGTCTAGGCACCCACTAAGCGCCGGCTTGTAGAAAGTGGACAGCAGCATAATGCGCCTAGGTGCCCGACGAGAATTGCAGTTATTGAGGAGTTCTTTTGTGGGACCCGGATGGAGGCGTTAGTGGATGACTAAACTTCTAATGGGAGGTTACGTAAAGGACATATAGAGACCTTTGGCTTCCATAATAGAGAACTAACATAGATTAGGGTAGATTAGGAGTAGATTACGTAGAGAGGCAAGGAACAAATTTAGATCTAAAGAAGGATTCAAAAAAGGATCGCAAGGATTGAAGGCAAAATATTAGAGTTTGCGCTTCAATATCATATTTTGCTCACTAAATTCTTCTAAATTTTTGTAATCTGATTTGGATGGTTAATTTAATGATAATGATTTCTTTTTCAGTTATGAGTTAAACGTTTAATTAAGATTGTAATGGAATCTAATATTTATTTTGAATTATTTTACTTTTCTTTTTAATAATTGTTGATTATATTGTAATTCGTTTATCATATCTTGTGCGTTAATTCTTAATTGCCTGATCAACAATTACCATGATAACTTCTATGAACTTGACAGACGGATTATAAATTTAGATCTGGGTATGACAACATATGTTCGTGTTATTCTGCGTATAATAGGAAGCATAATTCGTATATAGGATAGACATATATCTATATGCCATGTGTAAACAATTTAGAAATCTATGCATAAATCCTTGTTAATGTTAATTCTCATAGAAATATAGTGAATTATTTAACATAGGATGTTCTTTATAATTTTGTTGTCATGGTGTCAAATTTATAAGGATATGTTTATCTGACCATCGACAGAGGTGTATAAATACTATATAGAATTTTTGGCTAACAATTCCAAATAATTAATTTAGTTGGGAGAGAGTGAAACAATTTAAATATAACATTGGGGGAAGTTGTACTCTTGACTCTTTAAATTCTGATTTTATCCTTGTTATTAGTTTAATTTAGTTGATAACTTTAAGTAGTTTTACTTCATAATTTTTAATCGATTGTTTAAATAAGATTAAGATGATATAAAATTAGTAATTGGTAAATAATTATAAATAATTCTCTGTGGGAACGATACTCTTCTTGTCGCTATATTACTAGTCAATCGCGTATACTTACGTGTTTTTGGCCCAGTGTTCTAAAAATCTCTGCCCAGGTCCGATTAATCCCCACCCAGATGCTAAGCCCCCCGACGCCCCGCCTAGGCGTTAGTACCCCTCTGGAGGAGAAATTAGGCGAGACTAGGTGGGCAAAGCGAAGAAATTAGGCGAGGCCTAGTCGGAGAAATTAAGGTTACAATTTTTTTTTTTAATAACTAAGCTACAAAATGATGTCATGGTAATGGATGATGAAGTTGAGGGTTATTCAGGCCTTACTTGGGATGCGGTTGATAAATCTGGAGCAGATAGCATGCTAGAGCCTAAAAAAAATAAAAATGTTGGAGTAAGAGAACTAAATGAAGAATATTTTTTGTCAGATGATGACACGGAAGAAGAGAGAATTGAGGAGTATGAGTTTGAGTCTGATGAAAACATTATCTTGGAAGGATACAAAGAAGAAGAGTTAGAGATATAGAAGGATATGGAGATGAGGACTATTAGTTTGTATTTTTTATCATTTGTTTGTGTTTGAACTTTAAACAATTGCATGTTTATGTTTGAACTTTTACATTGGCAATATGGATATGTGTTTAAACTTTAAGAAAATGTCTTTATTATAGATTGTTTTGCTTTATATTATTATTTTGTTTAGATAAATGTAAGATAAAATATTAAAATTGACTTAAAATAAAAAAATAACTAATAAAATATTATCTCTCTCCTAAAATTACATCAATTCCATAAATAAATAAATACGTCAATTCCATAAATACAACTGTGATCCTCATCAATGGGTAATGCTTTGATACTAAAGAATGAATGCCAAAGTGAATAATAAATGATATGTATGGTGGAATATCAACTAATTATAATTTGACACATCTATATTGTAAATAACATTTTGCAAAAGGTATTTGTAATTGTAGCATTACTGTATTGTAGGTCTGCCAATGAGACCCATTAGGCTTATCAAATTAATAAACGAAAACTTTAAAAGTGAATTATTTCCAACACAAAATACCAAAAGCACTTCTCCCTCCTTTAGCCAACTTGTTATAACATTTATGAATAACATTATTTCCCGTCTTTTTGTTCTTTTTGTCTTTTTTTAGAAGTCCCAACAATATATCCAGTCTTTTGGTTCCAGTAAATATACCTAGATGTATTCGTTTAATTACTCCCAAGTATTGATTACACTTCAATATGTACTATCACATTACTTTTTATCAATTTTAAATCAAGACTACATTTCATAAATTCAGTTCTAAACTTCTACTTTGATGTATCATCTCTAAATTATAAAGCTTATCCCCAAATTACTACTCTGCTATCAATGATTCAAACAATATAACAGGCAAACAGCATCCATCATGAAACCTTGTGCTCAATCCAAACATGTCCAGTCAAGGCATCCACAACTAGAACAGAATGATAAGATCTTAATTCTACTCATTGTTGCTAGATACTAATATAATCTTTTACCACACCCAACCAACTTCTTTGTAGTTCTTAGTTATTCATAAATGAATTCATGAACAAAGACACTCAATCATCCTACATCCACTTCCCACCTAAACCTAATAATTTTAACCCAAAAGATGCATACTGTGAGTCTGTGATACAGCTTCACTAATCAATAACCGCTAATCTCTTCCTCTATACTTTATATTATAATAATTTAATTTTGCCGTTAATTCGAAAGCAAATCATAAGTCATAAAGCTTACTTGTGCTTTTGATGATGAGCTAGTTTTCTTCTGGAAACCACTGTCCATCCCATAATCAGAAAAGAAACTTGATGACTTTGGCGGGGAAACATGGCTAATTACATGGGTGCCACCAGAACCCATCTCAGTAGCTTGGACATTATCTACATATTCAAAACGAGATGCGAACGAGGATCCAACTGCTGGGGTGCTATTTGCTGAGGTGGAAACTTGTACAGGTGCTTCTTCGGGCTTCTGGTCATAAAGACTTTCACTCGGCTGCATTTGAGAAATGAGTTAAATTGTTAAGGAAACTAAGAATAAAAAATCAAACAGAAATGATAATTTTGAAATCAACTGTCCTCCCAACCAATGATTCTGCAAGTAAAGATCCTACAACAATTTCTTACATATGACAAGTTGTCATTCAAATTATACAAGTTTCTGAAAGACTAGGCCAAAGGTACAACTGGTTCTACCTTAGTGCTAAGCTTTCGAGCACCAAGACCTCCAGTCTTCCCAGTTTTCTTTGCACCAAGAGGCTTCTTGACTGTACTGGTAAGAACTGAGTGAGGAGCTCTCACTCTCGGTGAAGCAGGGACATCAGGAGTTTCATTCTTTACTGGAGAACTTTCTTTTGGGGCTTCTTGGATCTTATCGGGAAGCCCATTAGCAGCTTGTACTGACTGAGAAGCAACAGGTGATGATGGCAAACCTGCCTCTTCCTTCGAACTTTTAGCCACTTCTTTTGAAAGTAATTGCTTATATAGTTCGGCAGCCCTTGAGGTATACTTCGCTTCAATCTTGCCTCCATCAGTCCACCCATGTTGCTTGAAGAAAACTTGAGCACGGTTATTACCCCCAAAACTCATCATCTTTAATTGCTCTGGAGTCCATGAATCTAAATTGGTTGACCTACATAATATACCAGGGTCTTGGAAATGAGGAACCAATATCTTCATGAAAATATCCTTACAAAAGAATAAAGCGAGCATGAGGCCACGAAAGCAACAGCATTGATTGGAAAAACAACCATTCAATCAACTTTAAAACACAATGCACATAAATGTTACCAAAAAATAGTTTTTTTCGAATGGCTCTAACAGCAATATTATGTCATTCGTTGAGGTCTCGTTTACCAAAAAAGATGCTCTAGGCCATCTTTAGGTTGTTGACTACATCAAATTAGTATCTTTGGTCTACTGCTCTTCGTAGGAAAAATACAGATAGTAAATCCTTGATGGATCCGGTTCAATACTATATCTAAATCAATATGTATTATAATCCTAGATACCGAAACATAATCCATTGATTTATTACTTTACCTTGCAGAATAATCTATTAAATCAAACTGCAGAAAGAAGTGGCTCAAGAGCACTGATTCTCATATTTAGACATTTAGTTGAAGTTACGTGTCATAACTTCATTAGTTGAGGCAGAGAAACATGGGCGTCTAACTTTAAATTTTCACCTTGCAAAAGCTTGAGAAGGCCTTGTTGTAGTAGATTTGTTTCAATAAATTCCAACACCAAAAATAAAGGTTGTGATGGGTTCATGGCTACTTGGAAGAGATTCTAACAATCTTGGTTGACAGTACAATAACATTCTATAGGTTCAGAAACTCAACCTTCTCCTAAGAGAAGTTCCAAAGACAACTACAAATCATTTCAGTAACTACAGTGGTAGCTTAGCAGGGGCATCATCAACAACTTTGCATGAATAGCCCTCAGGGTCCATGGCCACAGATGGTATTTAACCCCCCCCCCCCCCCCCCCCTCCTTAAAATAAACAAGAAGGTGTCATCTAAGTAGATGGTGCAGTGAGATGCAAATTCAGATATTTAACTCCTTTAGTTGCATCTTCTTTCAATACTTAAACAGAAGAATGTAAAGCATTACACAATAACCTTGTCTTACTTAGTTTCTCATTGTCACTGTAGATCCTCTAAAAATTGCAACTTTAACAGATAAATAAGTGCCAACTAAAGTACATTACAAGTAAATATGGAGCATAACATTCTTTGATTTCAAATATTCAGAATGAGTAGATAGTCCTGGCAGTAAATACATTATATAGTTCAGAAACAAACTAAATCCTCTCCTAAGACAAGTACCAAAAGGCAACTACAAAACAATGATAGACAGAAACTGCACTTCTTCCTGTAATTGTATTGGTAGTTTAGCTGGGTATCATCAAGAACCTTGCATGAATGGCCCATAGGATCCATGGCTACAGATAGTATGGGGAAAAAAAACCCTAAAATAAACAAGAAGGTATCATCAAAATATGTGGTTCAGTGACCTGCAATTTAGATATTTTACTCTTTTCGTTACATCTTCTCCCAATACGTTACATCTTCTCTCCATACTTTACAGAAAAATGTAAATCAATTACAATATATAGTTAAAGTTCCACATTGCCACTGTAGTCCTATAAAAATTGCAACTTTATTTGATAAATAAGTGCTAACTGAAGTACAATAAAAGTAATTAAATAGTATCTTGCAAAATT
Organism: Hedera helix; assembly: GCA_947179155.2. NCBI lineage: Eukaryota > Viridiplantae > Streptophyta > Magnoliopsida > Apiales > Araliaceae > Hedera > Hedera helix. The sequence goes on from OX359274.1 coordinate 16,631,895, forward strand.
AAAAAGGAAGTGGCACAAACATTATCTAAAACAAACTGAATAATTGCTAAACAAGAGTAAAATTTAAATCTCTAATAGATGGAGAAAAATCAGCTAATGACACACAAACCCAAAACTCAATATAAAAAAATTAGAGACTAGTAATTCGAAACTAACCTAACAAAACTGATGTGTACACCAAGACTTCGATGAACAGCCGAACAATCAATACATAGAAAGATCCCGTACGTAACGGACGCCCAAGTCGGATTCTTCGCGTTACAATCAAAACACATCTGCGACCAATAATTCAAATTTCAATCAGATCAAAATTGAAGATCACTCTAAGAAATTCCAGATCTGAATTGAGATTCCAGTTAGAAATGTACAGACAGAAAAAGAATAGACCTTATTCTCTGATTTTGCTTTTAATTTCCTAAAAATGGTGGCCTTGTCGGTGAAACTATCTCCCGCCATGGCTACGGCTTGCTGGGTAGTCAAATTCTCTAAGGAGGAAAGGGAGGAAAGAGGGCTGAGTAGATAGAGAAATTAAAGAGACTTCCTCACGGAACAAAATTTGAAGACTGTTATAGAAATACAGCAATGAAAGCAAATTGCCTATTGTCTGGCTTTTGACTTAGATAGTAAGAAATCATATATAATATATAATACTAGTAATTGCCCGTGCCTAAAGACACGGCATAACGAAAAATTAAATTAAAATTTAAAAAATAAAAATATTATTATTATAAAAATTATTATAGTTAATATTATTATTATAGTTATTATTATTATTATTATTATTATTATCGATATTATTATTATTATTGTTCGGTGTGTTATGGATATTATTATTATCAGTATTATTACTATTATTGTTATTACAATTACAATTAGTATAATAATAATAATAATAATAATAATTATTATTATTATTATTTATTATTATTATTATTATCAGTATTATTATTATTTTCGGTATTATTATTATTATTATTATTCAAAAAAAAAATATTAGTATTATCAGTATTATTATTATTATTATTATTATTATGCTGTCAACCTTAAATATTATAAAGTCTCACTATAAAAAATTTAGATTTTAAAAGAAAAAAAAGAGTTATTCTTACTAAATATTTAATAGCTTATCAGAAGTCAGAACTCCATGTGGTGGACATTTGGTTCTCTTTTCTCTCTCCCCGGTGGATTGAGCTAATGAAGTAGTTCGAGCTCGATGGCGGGTGGGGTGCGCTCGGCAGTTGGAAGGATGAGACTCGGCTGGGTTGGGTCCTCGGCAGTCGGTTCAAGGTGGTTGGCATGGACGGCGGCAACAGCTCGGCGGGTTATCCGCGTCGGCAAGGTGATGCTCAGCGACTGGGTCGGGTTATCCAGCGGTCGGAGGGTTTGGTTCGGCGATTGCAGTGGAGCTCAACAGTAGCTCGGTGGCCTCGGGCTGGGTCGGCAGTAGGTGTTCTGGGTAGTGCTCGTCGTGGGTCGTGCCTCGGCAGCGAAGGCTTCGGCCAGGTGGTCGGAGGTGGGGCAAGTCGGCATGGCATACCCGGATATGGTTGGTGAAGGAGTGGGTGGCTCGGTTCCTCGGTTTCTCGGCAGCGGCTCGGTGGAGCTCGGAGGTCCGGGCTGCATGCTCAGATTTTGAAGCTCTTTGCTCGGTCGTTGAAGGGAGGAGCTCGGCCGTGTGGGTCTTGATTCGAGTTCATGAGTGGGTGGTTCGGTGTGTTGGGGGTTGGGGCTTGGCTGGAACTTGAGTTCGTTGGAGCTCGGAAGCTTGACAACCGTCCGCCAGCAACAGCACAACAGGTTTTGCAGTTTGCTTGGGGACGACGGCTTGGGGTCGGCAGTGGAGCTCAGTAGTGGAGTTTGGCAACAGCTCGACGGTTGGTCGGAGGTCTGGGGTCGGTGCTCGGGGAGCTCTTTGCTCGGTGTTTGGGATAGCACTCGGCCTGGGGGTAGCGGCTCTACGGCAGTGGGGCTCGTCGGCAGCCCGGCAGTTCGTGGTCAAGTCGGACGGCTTGGTGGTCAGTCTTGACGGTTTGGGTACGGCTATGCTGTTCGGGTATGGGGCTTTGTGCAGCTATGTGCAGCAGCAGGTCGATGGTTCGGTTGGCTCGCGAGGAGTATGACGATAGTTAGTAGCTCGGTGCTTGGGTCGGCGAGCTGGGTGGTCATCGGTGGTTGCGTGTGGCTCGACGTGCGGCAGCAGCAGGTCGATGGTTCGGTTGGCTGGAGTTCTGTAGCGGGGGGTGTGCTCGGCTGGAATAGGTTCAGGGGGTAGGAGAGAGAGAGAGATTGAAGAGGGAGGCGGCAGGTGAGAAAATTGAGGAAGAAAGGAAACATTGTGCAGAACACTCTGCATATAATTAAGTGCAAACACTCTGCATATAATTTCAACTTAGATATATCAACAGATAATTTGTCTACTTCTGTCGTATTAAATAAAAGTTAATTTAATTTAGATAATGTATTACCAGAAGAGACTTCACGAAGCAGGCGTAGATGCGGCGAACGGTGGCGACGGCCTCCGGTTCCGGAATAGTGTTGTGCGCTTGGAGAGGACGGATATTGTTGGGGGTTTGGACGGAAATGGAGAGAGAAATGGGGCGGTTTCTGAAAATGGAGAGAGAAATGGGACGGTGGAGTAATTAAGAAATGGAGAGAGAAATGGGTTGGTCTGAAAATGGAGAGAGAAATGGGGCGGTTTGTGGAGAAAATAGTGATTGCAAACGTCTGTCTGGGAAATTGGGAAAGCAACAAAGACTCTTGGAGTGAGTTTTGGGGGGAAAAGTAGTAGGTAAGAATTAATCTGAGCCATTAATTTTGAGAGAATCAATCTGAACCGTTCTTGTGCTTTCTCAAATTTAAGATTCAAAAATGGTCCTGTTTTATTATATAGATTACAACATTTTTCCTTCGTTAAGAAACATAGCAAAGGGTAAAAAATATAAACTTTTACATTAATATATTATATTTTAATTGAGTGTCTCATTAAAAATCTTGTTAAAAAAAATTCACTGAGATAGACGAAGGAAAAAAATACAGTCTCCTTGTCAAAAGGAATTCATTACTCATTGCTAAAATATTGTGATAAATTTTGTAGTTAACGCATTTCGATCTTATTTTGAAGTTTTGCAAATGTTACATTTGGTAATGATTCTGTAAATAAATCGACTGGATTATCACACGGTCGAATTTAACGCACATCTATATCACATTTCTTTTGCAGCTCATGTGTGTAAAAAAATTTAGGTGAAATTTGTTTTGTTATATCTCTTTTGATGTATCCTCCTTTAAGTTGAGCGATGCATGCTGCGTTATCCTCATACATAATTGTAGAAATATCTTTGATTGAAAGTAATCCCCATTACTCTTGGATATGCTGAATGATTGAATTCAACTAAACACACTCTCTACTTGCTTCATGTATTGCAAGAATCATAGAGTGATTTAAAGATGTGGCTGTCATGGTTGGCTTTGTGGATTTTCAAGATGTAGTTGTGTCAAAGTATATAAATACATAACCTATTTATGATCTCCCATTGTATGGATCTAATAAATTTCCTGTATCGGCATATCCAACCAACTGCGACGTTGAATCTCTTAGATAAAATAACTCAAGATCTATTCTTCTACGGAGGTATCTCAAAATTTGTTTGACCTCATCCCAATGCCTTTTAGTCGGAGAAAGAACTATATCTTGCAAGCAAGTTGACAACAAAAGGAATTTCAGGTCGTGTACTATTTGTAAGATACATAAGAACACCTATTGCACTTAAGTATGGAATTTTAGGTATAAGAACTTCTTCCTCACTTTCTTAAGGCCAAAATGAATCTTTATTAGTTTCTAGAAATTAAACAACCATCGGGGTAGTCAAATGGTAACCTTTATCCATATAAAAATGATTAAGAATCTTTTCAGTATATGTGGATTGATGAACAAAAATTTCAGATGCTAAATGCTCCACTTGTATTCCTAGATAAAATTTTGTCTTTCCAATATCCTTCATTTCAAATTAATCTTTTAAATATGTAGCATTTCTTGTGAGTTTTTCAGGAATACCTACAAGATTCAAATCATCCGCATATACAACAATGATGGTAACACTTGATTTTACTACATGCGACCTGACTTGCGTTTTCTTAATAAAAATACATAGGCACACTTGATTATTTATATATCTATCTTTTATTAAATAATCACCAGGTCGATTTTACTACATGTGACCAGATTGTTTCAACCTCAATGCACATTATAATTTGATTGAATATATCTGACGAGATTTTGGCGATTCAGTCATTTTCAATCCTTGAGGAATTCTCATGTAAAATCTCACAATTAAGTGAACCATATAGGTATGCTGTTGCAACATCCACTAAACATGTTTCCAAACCTTCTATGGTTGTCATACCTAGCAGAAAGTGAAAAGTGACTTCATCCGTCACTGGAGAGTATGTATCTTGATAATTAATACCAGGTCTTTATGAAAAGCCTTAAGCTACAAGTCAGGTTTTGTATATTACAATTTTATTTTTCACATTTCGCTTTCTTACAATACCTATTTGTTTTCTACCAGGATTACTCTCAGCGGTGTTTAGACTACTGGTCCAAATACTTCCATTTTCAATAATGATTGTAGCTCAGTCTGAATGCCAATCTTTTCATTTTGGCCAATCTTTTCTTTACCGACATTCTTCCACATTCTGTGATTTAGGATCAATATCAGGAATTATAGTAATATCTGATGCTGTAGAGAAATCAAATATATCATCAACCATGACTTTACTTCGATCTCATATATTTTTTATCATGTATATAATTCATTGAGATCTCTTGGTGTTCATCTCTTATCCCTTTGGTGCAATTTTGTACCTCTTCTAAGCGAGTACTACTTTTAGGACGCTCTGATTTGCTTTGATTTATCGTGGTGTAGTGTCTTTTACACCAACCAGTCTTCCACGTTTCTAGCGTGGTTTAGATTATTCTATTGCCTTATTGGTCAATTCTTTAAGAATTGATTTTTCGATAGGTATTTCAATATTTACTAGAATATTCACTGTAGGTGTATGTGACTTTACTATTTTCTACCTTCATTAAATGCATCTAAAATTTGATTTATAATATTTTGTAAATAAATAATTCTTTGAACTGTAATTTCACATTGTCCCGTGTGAGGATCAAGTGAATTTAATTTTGATGCATTCCATGATATTTCAGATGGTTTCTTATTTAAAAATTTCTCTCCTCCTAACGGTGAAAATTAAATTTATCAAAATAGCAATCTACATAACATGTAGTAAAAGCATTTTCAGTTAAGGGCTTAAGATATCTAATAATAGATGGAGAATCAAAACTAATATAAATTTCAATTCTACGTTGGGTTCCTATTTTAGTCCTTTATGGAGGAGTAATGGGGACATATACTGCACTCTCAAAAACTTGAAAATGTGAAATGTTGGGTATTTGACTAAGAACTAACTGCAGAGGAGAATATTTATGAAGAGTCGTTGTCCTTACTAGCTTGAATTATGGTTGCGGCATGCATAATAGCATGGCCTAAAACCGAAATAGGTAAGTTGGCTCTTTGTTAGTGCATATAGTTGAATGATTTGATGATGATCGTATAGTTAAAAATATGTCGATGTGATGATTTTCCATAATGTTGATACTATAGATGTTTGACATATGATCGTTTAGCTAAATGATGTTTGTATAGTTATGTAATTAAACTACCAAATGTGTATGAGAAGAAACTGTACAGTCCTAAGAAAAAATCATATTATACAAGGACTTAGAATTGATATGATGGATAATGTATATTTGTAAAATATAACTTTTGTAAAATCCTTAATAATAAAATTAATGTACAAGGACTTAGTTTAGAAAAATATCAAACTTGTTAGGTTGATCTACTGAGAAAACTATTGTATAGAGCCTTAGGAAATCATATAGCAACAACATATTGTATTGAAGGAAGATCAGATCGTGGAGCCAAGACAGAATCGTATCAAGATCGTATGGTAACAAGATTAACAGTAGAATCGTATAGAAAGTTTGAGATCAAGACGCGTTCAAGAAGGAGATCGCATAGTAACTCAAGAACTGTACAAGGAAGGAAGATCGTATATGTAATGTCCTAGAATTTTCACGTCATTATTAATTAAATTATTAATTTAATTTTTTTTTTACGAGTTAGTTTTACGAGATTATTTAAATTTTTTTTTATTTTTATTTCGTGATTATATGATTTTGTGATTTATTTCTAAAATTAATTAAAAGGAGGCACTAATAGTTAATTTAAATTAGTGTACAAATCCTAAGGTTTTTAATATCAAAGGAATTGATAAGTTGCCCATAATTAAATATTCAATTAAATTGAATATAGTATTTGAAATAAATAATTAAATAAATAAATAAATAAAATTTTGTAAATTAATTAATATAGTCATTAATTAATGAAAATAGTGTGATTTATCAATAATAATATTTAATAGTTTACTTAGTAATTAATACTAATGGACTAGTTTACTTAATTAATTATTCAAGTCAATTATTAAATTGATTATGAATTGGTAACTCACGTGTGCCAAACAAAATGGGACATTACTATTTAACTTTGTAGTTCCAGGCCACCTTTAATGATCTTGGAAATTCATAGCCAAATTGGTTGATGGGTGGTGGCATTAAATGAAGCATTGATCTCATTTAATAACTTAAAAGAAATTTGTGCACCATTCCCTGCAAAAGCCGAACATGGAGGAGAGAGAGATGTCTTGGATTTTAAATTCATTATTTCATTTCCCTTGGGACACGCCGTGCATGAGGAGAGAGAAAATTGAGGCTGCACTTGATTGTTTCTCCTGTGTAGCAATTTATTTGATGGGTTAGACTCTAGTTAGTCACTTAGCCACCCTATAAGCAAGCCTACCAAGAATAACTTCATGATGGATTTTGGGAGAGAGGAAGTGGCGTTATAATGCTCAGTGGGTAATCTCCCACTTCATTTCTATTTTTCATCTGATAGCATAGAAAGAGAGAGTAAGGATGTATTTGTGAGCAAAACATTTGGGGGAAAAAAAAAAAAAAAAAAAAAGAGAGGAAAGAAAAGTTTGGATTATTCATGCCTTCAAGCCTTATAAATTATTTTGGAAGAAAAAGGAAAATAGCCACTAAATCAAGGTAATGGTTATTTTAAATATAACTTTGTTTTTAAATTAAATAAACTAACGTGTTAGTATTAGCATGTTAATTTAGTTAAAAATGTGTATTACTTGTATATATACCATGCTTGAGTTTAATATGCTTGATTTGTATTTTGGTATAATTTATATGCTAAAAACATGTGTTTGGTAGTGTTAAATCAAGTCTCAAAATAATGACCAAAAATAATTTTTATAATATTTAGATTTAATGTTATAATATTATAGAACATTAAATCATGAGAAAAATAAAGTTTGAATCACTAAAAATGGAGTTATACACAAAAAGTTATGATTTATATTTGTTTATTTGGTATAATAATTTTTATGAAAAAAATGGAATTAAATCATGAAAAATTAAATTTTTATGTTATAAATTGATATTAAGTGATTGGTAATTTTTTTAAAATTTTATTGAGCATTTAAAGCTTACTTGAACATATATTTTTCATTAATATTGGATAATTACCGAACCTGTAGCAAAATCTGATAAGAAAAAATAAAAAGCTGGCCACGCATTGCGCGCAGCGATTTTTTCTGTTGCAGCGAGAAAACGACGCCGTTTAAGGGTATTAGAGTTTCAGTCTGCGCGTAACGCGCGGTAGCCAGCTGCGGTTAAATAAAACGGCGCCGTTTTGGCCCGTTCCTTTGTTAGGCGCGCGTATCGCGCGGGAGCAGTTTTTCGGCAAAGTTTCGAAATTGCCCCTCCGTTCGGTTTTTCAGAATAATTACCAAATTGCCATTCTGTTTAATTTTAATTAATTTAAATGTTTAAAAATTAATTTAAAATTTTAACAAAAATAATAATACAAAAATGATATTTGGTATGATATTTTCATTAAGTTTAATATTTAAATAATTTAAATATTAATCTAGTTAGCTAAATTTATGGTGAAGTTAAATAAATAAAGAATTCATTAATTATTTATTATTTAAAATGTTAATAAATAAAGGTGATAAATTAGAAATTATTATTTAATTCCTATTAAATAATAATTAAAGAGAGAAAAAAATTTATAAATTTATTATTTATTATTTAAATATTATTAAATAATAAATAAGGATAATTAAGTAATTAATTATTATTTAATTAACATTAAATAATGATTAATGGAAATTAAGTTATTAGATCAATAATTTATTATAAGGATAAATAAATTGATTATTATTTAACCTTAAATAATAATTAAAATTAATTAAATAATTATTTATTATTTAATTGACATTAAATAATAATTAAAGAGGATAAAATTAGTAAACTATTATTTAATTTTCTTAAATTAAATAATAAGTGAGGTTAATTACTTAGTTAATTATTAGTGGATTAATATTAAATTAAAGAAGGTTAAAATTAATTCAATAATTATTTATTATTTAATTATGATTAAATAATAAGTAAGCACAATTAGTTATTATTTATTTTAAATAATGACTAAAGTTAATTAATTAATTTCTATTTAATCAAGATTAAATAGTAATTAAATAGAGATTGAGTTAAATAAATAATTGGAATTTAATTATGCTTTAATTAAATAATTATAATAAGTTGTTTAAGGATTTAATAAGTGTCCAACACTTAAGAAAAATATTTTTAAATTATTAAATTATTAACCTAATTTGATTGAGGGTCTATAAGGTTAATAATATTGTTTTAACTGATGTAAATCATGTGTTAGTACTTATGTATGGTAAATAAGTTTCTTAGTGAGCGTATAGTTATGCAAATACGCCGTACTAATTATTAGACCGACTTTATTAATGTTAGGTCATTCAAAGCCAGTTAGTTAAAGCTAGACATTAATTGTAGCTGAGCAGACAGACAAGTTCCTTATCTCTAAACTCATTTCATTGAGCAAATTAATTATTTAAGCTTGAACTGTTATTTCCAAGCATGCATTGAGTGGTTTAATTACTTTACAATTATTCCACATCGATATTATTGTTATTCGCACTTGGTGCACTTGATATTGTACAGTCATTGACTTGTACTTATTTATTGTTCTACTGTTTAAAGAACTGTTCAAAGTAGGTCTAAGCCATTGTTCGGCTAGACATTTATGTTAAAGATTTTAAAAGCTATCCAAATCATTAAAGATGCGGATTCTTAGACTATTATGAACACCCCTTTTATTATAGGGGAGTACCCTGTATCTAATATCAGGTACAAAATACGGAAATTAAATGTTATGCATACACATATTGTACTGAGGCTGATCTCCTCGGGTACATATTTCTGGTAGTAACCATTTGGTTAACATGCTATTGACTACAGTGGATATTTATAGTTCATGGTCTATTTTGACTATCTTGATTTTAAAAGCAAATCATTATTCTTGCTTATGTTATTCATATTATTTTCAGCTATTCTCTTTCATTCATGATATATTGTTTCTTGTTGTTATTTAAACTTGTTAAGCAAACTAGTTGCTCACCCTTGCTATATCATGAAACCTTATTGCAGTGCAACCCGAGACTTCGGGAAAGAACAAGGGTAAAGGAAAGATGAAGTGATAAACTTCAGGATGCAGCCTTGTAGTTAATTACATTAATTGTTATGTAATATAAGCCCTAAGTACTTTATTAAGGGTATTTGTGTACTTTTGTATAAGTTATCGTATCTTGGGACTAGTAACACCTTTTGAATGAACAACATATGTTTATTATTCCGCATTTAGTTATTGTATGTTGTTTAGAGGTGAATGTTTGTATTGGATCGTGATGACCGGATCCGGGTATTTAAAACCCGAATTTGGGGGCGTCACAGTATAGAAGTTCTAATCGTGTAGGCAATTCAGGATAGGATAACAAAGCCAATTCGAATAACGGGGATCTGATCACAAGGAAAACTCAAAATCGTATTGTGTTACAAAGCAAAGAACATATCATCGAGATAAGGATCAAGATGAAGATTCAGATCACATAGCAGAATTAGTTGGAATAATTTACATAATATGTTGCAGAACTCGCTTTGGATTGCATGATTTTATTCTAAATTGGTGGAGTCAGAACAGTTAGATTGTCAAGAATGAAGGCTAAGTTTATCGTGGTGGATTTATCAAGTTGTATAGTGAAACGTATAGCAAAAGACAAAGGTCGTATAACAACACAAATCGAATAAAACAAAGCTCTGATTGTAGAGCAGAATAGAATATTCTGATCGTATAACAAGATAAGATCGTATAGTAGAAGAAAAGCAAGATAAAGGATAAGGAAGATTTGTCATGACCACTAAGGACAAAACTGAACAGATCAAATGATAAGGATTTTGAGCCAAGCAGGAGAAAATTATTAAGCACAAAAATATATCAAGGATAAAGAACCAAAAAGATGCATAAGTGTGAGGATCCGAATTTTTAGAATTATTTAATAAAATTAAATAAGAATTTAATTAATAAAATTATCAAGATTGTGTAAATTAATTATTATTTTATGTGATTTGATGTATGTAAAGGGATTTATGTGGTAAATTAAAGATGGTGATGAATTGTGTGAATTTAAAAGAATTGAAAAAGTAAATAAATTGTTTGGAAACAATTTATGAAGAATAAGAGAAATTTCATGTAAATGTACAATAAATTGTACAATTAAATTATTATGAAAGTGCAGAAATTATGGTTTAATTGAGGTTATGTGATAATGTGAGATATAAAAATTTGATATGTATATATATATATATATATATATGCATGGTTAATTGATAATTTTAAATTTCATTAAAAATGGAAATAAAGGGATTAATAATTAAATTAATCCAATTTAAAATAAATAAATAAATAAATAAATAAAAAATATTGAGGGAGTTAGTAAAAATTGTATGTGTTGATTTTTGATTTTATCAAAAATTTTGAAGGAAGTTTAGAAATTAATTGAGAAGGAAAAGTAATTATATAAATTATATAATAATAAATTATATAATTTATATAAGAAAATTTAAATAAGGTATGAAGAAAATAATAATTATATAAATTATATAAGAATAATTATGTAATTTATATAAGGTGATTAAATGGAATAAGGTTGGAAGAAATTAAAAAATTATTTAAGAAAGGAGAATGTAAATATATAAATTATATAATATTAAATTATATAATTTATATATAAAGAAGTTAGTGATAAATAGTAAAGAAATGAATAATAAATAAGAAAAAGGAATAATGTAATTATATAAATTATATAATATTAAATTATATAATTTACATAAGGAAAGTTAATGTGAAAATTAAAGAAATAGAAAAGAAATGAGAAAATGAATGTTTTAATTTAATAAAAATTATGGTTATGTATAATATAATTATTATGACTTTTATGAAGGATAATATTTCAGAAACGTGAACATGTTAGTGTAACATGTTGTCCAAATAATGAAGTGAAAAATTATAAAAAATAATTTTTATAAGTTATATAAATTATTTTATGATTTTTGGAAGTATAAATTACCTCAAATAAATACATGCATGCCACTATGTGTGTACAAAATTTGTCAAGTAAAGTACCAAAAAAGGGTATAAATATTATTTATAAATCATGTTATGATTTTTGGTGAATTAAAATAAATATTTTATATACATTATATAAAATATTTATTACACGACATAATTACGTAATGTATTAAAAAGTAAATTTGCATGTTAATTTGGAAAATTCCAGAAATCTCACGTTGCTTGTTAAGTCGGTGGACGTGTGTGTATAAATTAAAACCAAGTCATACATGCAAGGTGGATAAAAGGAAAAAAAAAGCAAGAAAAAGGGAGGAAAGAGAAAGAAAGAAAAAGAAAGAAAAAAACCAACAAGCAAACTATTACTTCTCCTTCCTCCACCCGTAGCCGCCACCCAAGACCACCTTGCCACCACCGAAAAATTTCATAGCCATCAAGAGGAAGTTCAAGCTTCAAAGAAAGTTTTTTAAGCTTTTGGAAGGTATTAATCCTTTTATTTAAATTATTTTATGTAAAATTTGGTACTAAAATAATTTTGTGGAAAAATTGTAAATAATTAGGATAATTATTTCAAATAATTTTTGGATGCACATATTGTAAGACCCCGAATTTTATGAAATATAAAATTTAATTTTTCTTCATATATATTTTTTCATGAAACAGTAAGTGGTTAAATTGACGAAATTGAAAGTTAAGGATGTTATGTGCAAATTTTTATTTTGTCGGGGAATATTCGTTTTGTCGGGGAATATTCGTGTCGTACGACGGCGCCGAAATAACAAATTATTGGTAGACCCCACAACGGAATATTTGTCGGATATAGAAAACGACAGAAGTAACCTTTTTAATAAAAATAGTCAACGGTGCTAATTGTTAAAATACCGATGATAAAAGAATAGTAGCATACGGTAATTTATGATATTTTACTGTAGCATGCGGTACTCTACAGTAGCACACGGTATTGCACAGTGTCTCATATTATTGACACCGTAACTGTTACGCATCATTTCATCGATAATTGTCACTGCATAATATTTTATATTATCAATTCAATTATTGTTGTTACACAGTATTTTGCATTATTGATTCAATAATTATCATTACACTGTATTTTATATCATTGAGTCAATAATTGTTGCTACACTGTTTTTAAAATTATTGAACCTAATAATTGTCACAGTAGCAAATACACTATAATGTATATTATTAAATTAATAAAAATATGTAACGTGTTTATTACATTATTGTGGTAACCTTATTTTATATGTTGGACTCACAGGAAGAATAAATAAATAAATAAAAAATAAAATAATTAATTTTACTATTTGAAATAGTAACGTGAATAGTGACGTGAATAGTAACGTAAATAGTAAGAAACATGTGGATCCCACTGTGGGGCCCACATGAGAAATGAATTGCAAAGTTGCTGAAATTTTTTTGGCGTGGGCGGCTGCTGCTGCTGCTGAATTCTCAGGTTGGCGTGCAGCACGCCAACCCACCTACCGCGCATAGTAACATTTTTTCTCCTATAAATAGTTTGCTCAGCTGAATAGAAAAATCACACCTAAAACATAGAATTTTTCTATAAGAATTTTATGAGTTTTCTCTGAGAATAGTAAGGTTATTTTGAGAGTTTGAAAGCCAAAAGGAGTGCAAGAATTTTTCAAGTAAGTCTTTTATTAAAGAGTAGTAATTTCATAAATTCTTATTTTTCACGATATTCACAAATCTTCCTTTAGAAGACTCTTCTTTAAGAAGATTCATTTTTAAAAGCTTTCTTTGGAAGATTTATTTTGAAATATTATTTTAAAAACTATTTTAAAGTTGTTATATTATACTACAAAAATTATGTTAAATATATATAATTTTGATAGTTCATAATATATGAATTATCATACACCTCGAAATTTATATGTGGTAATTACTAATTTTATTAAAAATATATAGGTTGATCAACCTCATTTAAATCAATATCCAGTCACGTGTTAAGGTAAGGAATATTATTTTATCACACTCTTAAATTTATTATGGTAAGGGATGTCATTTTCTTTCATACTCTTAAATCGAAACTTATTATGGAACTATTGCTTCTATAATTCCTGAAAATATTATATGTTCCATAATAGTTGAACTTCATTATTTCAACTGAACCTTCCTATTTTTTGAACCTTTCTATTGAACTGTAACCGTTATTCTGAACTGTGGATCTTGAATATCATTTTTAAATTTCACTCCACATCATGTTGACAATTTGAACATTGTTTGAATCTGCACAAAGTAAACTTCCGATACTTATTGTTTATCTTGTTTTTTCTGTTCATCATTTGTATCACTGTTATTTGTATTAACCATCAAGAATCAAGCTGTTGTGAATATCTGTGGCCGGGGGCACAGATGTGATATAATTGTTGAACAGATGATAGGTTAAAGGTGATATACTAGGTTAAAGGCGATATACTAGGTTAAAGGCGATACATCTGTTCGGTGTCTTTTATGGCACGTGGTGAATGTTCTCTTTGGCCCGTAGTGCAAAGATGAACTGTTGATTGGTATGATTATGACCAAAGGCTGAATCTGGTATAATCATGACCGTTGGTATTATATTGAAAGTTCTCTTTGGCCCGTAGTGCATAGATGAGCTGTTGTTTGGTATGATTATGACCAAAGGCTGAATCTGGTATAATCATGACCGCTGGTGCTATATTGAATATCTTTAGCCCGTAGTGCAAAGATGAACTGTTGATTTGCATGATTATGATCAGGAACTGTGAATTTTTATTATCATGACTAATGGTATTTCAGATGATAAAAGTTAATGATGTTTTTACTAAAAAGAGAAGCGAGTGGACATTATGGTCTGCATTATTCTTCTAATAGATTGCTCATTCCGCTGCTTTTATTGATCTGAACATTGTTCAAAAATTTAACTGCAGTTTTTGATATAAACCTTGTAGTCTATTGTATTCTATTAAGAACTCAACTGTTGAAGGCTAATGATAATTTATTCGTCATTATCTTAGTCATGATATTTCTTACTGGGCTATTTGAGCTCACCCTTTCTTTTGTTCAATTATTTTTCAACAAGAGATGAAAACGTAACAGGGTCTAGCCGGGGGATGGAGTGAGAGTCCGAGGAATAGCTGTCGTAGTCTTCACGTGTTGTAAAATAGTGTGCCAATAATAGTGAAGACTTAGTTGTGTATTATTATACACTGTATTATTGTACGTTGTGCTTTGTTGTAATAATTTTGTTGTAGTCTTTTGACGACTCAAGTTTGGGCTGTGTGGACTCAGATTTGGGGGCGTCACACATATGTTGATTATATCATGTTTAGAATAATTTTGGTAAAAAAATTTAGAGCAAAAATAAATAAATTTTGCATGTTGGGTCTGTTGCCGGAAAGAAACTGGAAGGGAAAAAAAAAAGGAAAGCCGCGCATGGCGCGGATGAGTTTTATTTTTCTTCAAAACGTGGCCCGAAACGACGCCGTTTCGGGGCGTATGGGAGAAAGGTCCGCGCATTGCGCGGGGATCGGAAAACGGCCAGCAAACGACGTCATTTTGCTGGCGTCGGCAGAGGCAGGGGTCGCGCATTGCGCGGCCAACACGCTGGAAATTACCAGCGTGCCCCTGGCCTTTCCGGCTAATACCGAACGTGTCCCTGACCCTCGGCCAATTACGGAAATGTCGCTGGACTTTCCGGACAATTCCGGTTATGTCCCTAAGGGCGCGGAAATTACCAAAATGCCCCCAAAAAGTGATTTTAATGAAATAAATGTTTAAAAATTGTAGAAAATTATAGAAAAATACTAAAAATATAGAAATAATGTTTGGGCATTAAATTTAATATTTTTGTAAAAAATATTAAATATTGAGGATTAATATTTAAATATTTTAAATATTAACCTAATGAGTTTAAATGTTAGAAAATGATTAAATGAAAATTTTGAACAACCAAATATGCTAAATTGTATCCGATGAGCTGGGTTGTCCGTATTAAAGGATATTGATATTAAGTTATATGAATATATTAGGGAACGGGGTTAATTTAATTAACCATATTATTTAATAATTGGCCCAGATATGATATTAATTAAGTAAATTAATATCATAAAGAGATAAATAATTATTATTTGACTATTTTATGATCATAGGTTGATCGAGTTAAAGGTTTGAACTATCAATTTAAATAATTGGACGACAGACAAGTTCTTTAGTACTTTTATATTAAATGTTTAACTGTTATGATATATTAAAACTTGTCAAATGCATAAGAATTATGTGTTATGTGATACGTGGATTATATGACAACTATGTGTACCGTGTGCAATGATATGAGATATATTGCTATAATAGAAGCACAAGCACATGATGTATGACACACACACCGAGCATAT
This sequence comes from Hedera helix, assembly GCA_947179155.2. Lineage (NCBI taxonomy): Eukaryota > Viridiplantae > Streptophyta > Magnoliopsida > Apiales > Araliaceae > Hedera > Hedera helix. The sequence goes on from OX359274.1 coordinate 16,647,919, forward strand.
TAAGGTATGTGCTATGTGACGCATAAACTGTTGAACTTGTTGAGCCATTGTGCTCATTACTTACATAATATACATTTTTGCAGGTGAATATATAAAATTCAAGAATATCGGATTATTTTAGAGACAAATCAACTTAGAAGGTTGTAAATGAAATTGTTATATTCAATGTGGTAAATTGCAAAAATTTATATTGATGTTTCGTATGTATGTATATATGTTGGATCTGGATTGGACGAATATAGTGAAATTATGAACGGTGATTGTTCAATATGATTATTATGATAAAGATTATTATATATCTAATTAAAGATTATGAATCAAGGAATAATTGTACGGTTGTGAACCATATTAAATTTTGAATGTTAAGCTTTATTGAGCTTTACGATAATGGTATAGAAAGAAAAAGTAAAGGTTGCGATTCAGGGACTAGGATCGAAATATAAAGATTTTTAATATCCAAATATGTTAATACAATAATTGAATTGAGAAAAAAAAAATTATACGAGAATTTTGATAATTGATGATATTAAAATCAATTAATGGATCAATTAAGGTGTTTAAAGATTTATTAACGGACCGAAATTTGGACGTAAGGAAAATGATGTTTAATAAATATGAAATTTAAGGTAATAAAGTGGGTCGAATTTCGGGGTCGTTACAATAAGTCATCCCATAAGGCCAACATAAAGGAAGAGTTTGTAGAATTTTATCAAGTAAACTCATTACATCACAATAAAGACAAAATGCTCTAGTTGAAGAAGTAAAGATGAAAGTTCACAGATGCTGAAAAGATTAATGTACTTAAGATTGAAGAATGAAGATGAACTGAATATCCTTAAATTGTTGAGTTACAAATTTTGTTAAGATACTTCAAGACATAGAGCGACAACAATGATGAGATACCTCATTGCCTTGCCTATAAGAGTTCACAAAGCAAATGGCATTGAGAGATATAATCACTACGACATGTGATTGGGATACATTTACTAAAGAACTCTCCAAGAAAGAAGTCTGAAGCAAACTGAAGGAGACAAGAAGAAGAATATAAATCAGTAGATGAAGCGTATTGAACAAAGAGTCATGTGAAGGCTGCAGATCATGAGGAAAGAATGAATCTAAGCAAGAAGTTCAGATAAGGGATCAACTTATAGAAGCAAGAGTCTTCAGATAAGCATAAGGGACATCAAAAAGAAGAAAGGCATGAAGAACTAAAAGAGCACAATGAAGACTTCACAAAAGAAGCTCTAAGATTGCAAAGCAGTTGAAGATAATGATCACAAAACTTTCTCAAAGTTCACAAAAGAAGTTACAATGCTACATAAGACACCTCAAAGAAGGAGAAGTCTTAGTGAACTCAAATTAACTAGAAAATCCTGTTGGTTTGCAAAAATATAACATATATATAATCAAATAATACAAGCGCAATGACAGCAAGGATAAATCATATTTAAATTTTTTTACAAATCAATAAGCAGAATCTTTCTAATACAACTATTATTAATTGAGGAAGGATAAAAGATTTATACCTTTGTAGAACCAAGCTTCCACATGTACGAGTTCATCTCCTTTTAATCATTCGCGTTCTTCTTCAAATTCACTGATTAGATTCCACGGATTAATATTAGCTCCCCAAGTATGAAGCCTCCAGAGGTGATCCACCAAAAGATCTATGAATTAAAGAAGTAGATTTTGGTTTCTCCAAACCATGGGTGACTAGCCCTAATTTTCTCTCTTTCTCTCTCTAACTCTTTAAATATAGAGAATTATGAAGTACTCTCTTAATTCTTGTGAAAGAGTGTATAACCTTAATCCTTAATAAGACTCATCTTATTTATAGATATAAGCAACCCTACTAAAACTTCTAGGATTAGGGCTTTACTTTAATTCTCGTTCTAATTAGGAACTAAAATAATTAATTATAATTCCTAAACTATTTAAGAACTTAATTATTTAATAATGAGAGTACTTCTTATTAATTATTTCCTAAACCATTTAGGAACTAAATTAATTATTATAATAATTATAATCCCTAAACTATTTAAGAATTTAATTATTTATAATAATACTAGTATTTATTAATTAATTTCTAAACCATTTAGGAACTAAATAATAATAATAACAATAATAGTAATAATAATAATAAGACTCTCTTATTAATTTAAAATTAGTATTTTTAAAATACTAAATTATAAATATTAAACTATTTAATTTATTCTATCATCATAGTATAAATTAAATATATTTAATTTATTATTACGATTACGCCATCCACTTCTAAAATAAATATTACTCATTTGCGGTGTGACCTTTTAGGTTCTCCATATTAAATCGGTTGTAGAATAAATTAATTAGAACAATTTTAATCTTATTTATGTAAATAAATTAAATTATTTAATTTATTTAATAAATAATATATTTTTTATAATAAGGGTAAGCACCTTAGCGATTAACGACTTTCCAGATAATATATGTTTCAACATTTAATTAAAAAAAATTCTATTTCGGGAATAGTTATCGTACAATTCAATCTTTCTGCCATAATATCCCAATCAAATATAAGACATGAAATTTCTGTCAAGTTTTATTTTATTTGATCATATACATTTCAATTCTTAAATGCACAACTTTAATGTAAATTAGAAACTCATTTTTAATTTTCATTCTACCTTAGTCAATGATTTCTAAATTGCCATTTATCGAATTACATAGGACATTCACTCCCTTTACTGAAAATGGTAGATCATTTGTTGATCATTCACCTACCACCATGTATAACTTATTGTATCCGATCATACCCTTTGATATTGTAATATCCCAGATAATTTCAAGATTTTAAATAATATCTTAATTGATTTTATTAAAGGTTAAGGTTTAAACCTAGAAGGTGAGAAGGAAGATGTGTAGAAAATGGGTAAACATTTTTTTTTAACATAATTTATTTGTTAGAAATTAAATGTGAGAATATTGTATTGATGCATGTAGAGAATTTATTAAGGAAATAAATTCAATTGAGAAGTGAAGGTGAATATATATATATATATATATATATATATATATATATATATATATATATATCTAGAGTTGAGTTTGCTAGTCAAACAAGATGATGTGTGAAGTAAATTAAATACTCAATAAAACTAATAAATTAATTAGTTTAAGTATAGATTAAAAAGGAAAGTCATGTAATATAATTAATTGAATTAATTATATGAATCATGAATTAAAGCTAAGATTAGCAAGTAGAGAAGTGGAATATTGCCTAGAATGACAATATTAAGAAGATAATTAATTAAGTAATTAACTTAATTATTTAGTTGTTATATAGAGTCCATTGATGGATTTAATACAAGCCCAATATGAGAATACTTGCATGAAGGTGTGTAATTAAATAATAAGCCCAAGTTATATATGATATGTGAGTTGTGTTGGGTAGCCCAAGTAATTAAATAAGAGAGCCCAATACAAAGTAATCCATGTAGCCCAAACACATTAAAGTCAAATGATGGTCAATGTGTTGGAAGAATATTTTTCATGTATTGATTGAGTGTAGAGAATTAACTAATGTAGGGTTAATTGAATAACCCTAGTTGGTAGACAAGAGAGAGAATTAACCAAACATTGGTTAATTGATGGAGGAAGGAAGGTAGTGTTGAGAATTAACTATGGGTGAGTTAATTATGTAACCCAATGTGGTAGGATAATTAAATGTAAGTCTAATTGGATTATATTATAAGTCCAATTGAGGTATTAAACTAGGTCAAATTAATTAACCTAGTAGTCCATATAATTTAATTTGAACATTGATTTATGTAATAATTAACCAAGCCCAATGCTTGTTTTAATTAAATGTAACATAGGGTATTTAATATTAGCCCAATGTAGTAAATAAATTGAGCCCAAATCAATTAGTTGAATGAGCCCAATATATTAAATCCTAGGGTCCAATGTGGAGCCCAAATGGTAGTCAAAGTGGTGGTCAATATATATACATTGGTGTATATATATATGGATACTTATATAATGATATGTAATTAATTTAAAATATTATTAAAGGATTAATAATATTATTTAGCATTTAATTAACTATTAAATAATAATAGTTAAGAGTTAAATCATTATTAAATAAATAATAATGATAAATAAAGATTTAGAATATTATTAAAGAATTAATAATATTGTTTAACAAGTAATTAACTATTGGGTAATAATAGTTAAGGGTTGAATCGTTATTAAATAATTACTAATGATACGTGAGGATTTCAAATATTATTAAATGATTGATAATATTGATGAACAATTAAATTATTATTAAAATGATTGATAATAATGAGAAGTCAATTAAAATATTATTAAAGGGTAATAATATTAGCAAGCAATTAAATTATTATTAAAAGATTAATAATAATGATTAAGGTAAACTATTATTAAAAATAAATTAATAATAGTAATGATTATTTAAAGTGTTATTTAACAATTAAATAACATTATAAGTTATTACTAATTGATAGTAAAATTTAAAATATTATCCAAGGTGGGTAATATTATGATAGGTATCGAGATAAATGATGTGATTAAGTTAAACCAAGGGTATGGTCCATTAGTGATTAATTGGTGGATCGACCTAAATAAATATAGGGTCCAAGTTTTAATGCAGTGACATTAATAAATGTCAGAATTGCATAGTTTCGAACAAAAGATTTATGGTGTTGAATATGAAACACTGAGTCAAGTCAAAGAGAGACTAAAATATGAAATTAACCTTATTAGATAAAGGGGATGATAAGAAGAAATAAATATCTTTAAAATAAGATTTAATATTGAGTCAAACTTTGACTGATATTGTGCACCGTTGATATCACATACCGTGTAGGTGGTACAAGGAACGTGAAAGATTAACGTAAGCTGGTTATACAAGTCCAGGCAAGTTTTTCAGAACGTGTTGCATTATGTGCATAATTTATAAGTTTGTTATTAAACTGTGATGTGCTCATACGTGGTTATGTGCAAAGATGTGTTAATGTGCTTTTGTGAAATAAGTTGATTTGAACTATTGATATGCGGTAGTTGATTTAAGACAATTGTTCTGCATTGAACTATATGTCATGATAGAGGCTAGGCATGAAGCATAGATTAAATGCGAGGCATGATATGCATGAGAAATGTATGTACTGCAAAGCATAAGATGCATGAAGCATGAAGCATGATTGAATTGTTTTTACGTGTTATGTGAAACTGTTAGACTTGCTGAGCCGTCGTGCTCACCCTTGCTTAAAACAAAACATTACAGAGTAGCTTGAGGAAGCCGATTACTCTGGTAGAGGCAAAGATGAAGATTGACTAACGAGTCATCAAGATTGAAGCATAGGTGCTTTTGTAGTAAAACCTTGCGGTAGACTAATTCATTCACTTGTGTAAGTAGATATGAAGAGTTTATGTTTTGTTGTGCTATAGATTAGCAAACTTAAATTGTTAAGAGAACATTTACAGATTATTTGAATATCATTTTTCAGACGTTGTCCTTTATGAATAAGGATAATAGGATGGTGTGATTGAGTCATTATACATATGATCTCAAATTGATTGTAATAGAATGTCGTATCATGTATGATATGAAGACATACTAGGAATGTATAAAGATTGCGATTCTGGAATAGAAAGAGATGTTATATAATTGTAAATAAATGATTATTTAGCAATTATAATATTGTTGTAATTCATGAACAATAAGGAAAAGTAGTACTAGTGTTGAACCGGATTCGAGGTTAAAGGAACCCGGATTTGGGGTCGTCATAGATATATCCTAAAGGTCTTAAGGAATAGTATAACTCATCATACACAAGGTAATATGATGGTCTCAAGCCCAAGGATCACTTGTACTACTATCACATTAGGAACTCCTATTGACAAGCAAGTGAAACTCTATTAGGTGTTTCTTTAGCGAGTCATATTTAGTGAACTTATTCTCTAATAAACATATACATACTTGCTTTAGTGTCTCTATATAAATGATTAAGAGATTAACCATCATCTTCATAAAAGCAAGCATAGTATGTACTAATCTATTCAGATACACTAATTCTAATTTCATTGATCCCACAATTAGGAACATTTTAGTTTTGAGCTATCTTGAATTTAGATCTCATTAGCATAATCAACATTATGATTCTAAAAGCATTGTTCCAAAACTATAGGTTTATTCATATAATTAATTCAACCAATTAACCATGAATAAAGAAATGCCTTGATATTTTATTTAATAAACGAATAAGACTATAAAGTATATGCATATCATATCAAATGTGATTGGTTTGAAGGCATACTACTTTCAATCTCTCACTTGCATTAAAGTCAATCGCCCTTTAATATCTTATACCATTCTTTTTTAAGTTGCGTACGAATTGCTTAGTAAATGCTTTAGTTAATGAATTTGTAATGTTGTTATGAGAATCTATTATCTCTATGGTGTCGTCTCCTTTTCAATGATTCCTCTAATTAAACGAAAGTGCCACAATACATATTTAGATTTTAGGTGAGACCTAGGTTGGCGAATTAAACTCTTTTAATGCTAGGAACCATTCCAAGTTATGTAATGAACTTGTTGAACCAAATAATCTCTTTGCAACTTCACTTATAGCTATTTACTATGTCTTTGTTACTAAATCAACAACTTTTTGCTGTTTAAAACTTTTTCAAATCACTGCGCCCCCATTCAAGGTAATCAAATAACTTAAAACGGATTTGTTGTTGTCTTGGTTAGTCTGAAAAATGAAGTCTATTAAGCCCTCTAGTTTTAATTAGACCAACCATTAGAAACTCTTTTTTAATATTATTCTCCAGGATTGAGCTGATATCTTCTTATTATGCATAAACAATATCAGGTCTTGTACATATCATCGAATCAATGTACGTTCCTTAGGTCAAGTCCAGTATCCTAAACGATCTATCTTTATAGACATTTATCTTGAATATAATGTTAGTATGCTTTTCCCAAGTCCTTGAGGGAGGAGATTTTAGACAACCACATCTTTACTGATTGTAGTATCGGTATGTCATTTCTTATCAGTAATATATCAATATATAGTACTAGGAATATCACAGAGCTCCCACTAACCCTTTTGTACACACTTGGTTCATCCACGTTTTTGATAAAATCAAACTCTTTTGATTATCTCATCAAAATGGATGTTCCATCCTTGAGAAGCATGATTCACTCCATAATTGGATCGTTTTAGCTTACATACTTGATTTACTCCACCTCTATGAAGACAAATTCTCTTGGCTGTATCATACATACATCCTCTTTGTATAGTAAGATACAACTACAAGTAAAATCCGAATGGAATTAAGCATTTCTATTAGTGAAAAGTTTCACATGGTCAACTCGTTGACCTTGTTTGAAATCTTTTACCACTAGTCAGGTCTTATAGGTCTTCACCTTGCCATCTTCTTTAATCTTTTTAAAAGACCCATTTTCGGATTTCATGGTCATCAGTCATTTCTCTTGAGTTTTTATAGCTTATACCTCATTGTATGTAACTGGATCATCATCTACTATAATGTGTACCTCATCATCATAATCTATGACGAATCCATATCTCTCAGGTATTTTCGGTACTAAACCAGATATACAAATTGGTTATGGTATAATAGGTTTATCTACTTGAATAAATTCTTTCATTTGATCTCTAGTGTTTTGTAGTTCTTGAACTCCTTCAAGATTTATTTTACTCCCACTGACTCCTTCGAGGATAAACTCATTTTTCCTAGAAGGCAGCGTGTTTCGAAAAACACATTTTAATTAGTAGGATTATAGAAGTGATACCCTAAACTTCCTTTAGGATATCCCATAAATTTACACTTATTAAATCTTGTCCCAAACTTATCCTTTCAAATATTTTGAAATAAGTTGCACAACCCAAAATTTTAACATACTTAAGACTTGATTTTCTCCCTATCCATAATTCATATGGAGTCTTCGGTATGAATTTAGAATGTACCTTGTTTAGCAGATATGCAGCCGTTTCTTGGGCGTAACCCTAGATGGATACTAGAAGATTGGTAAAGCTTATTATGGATCATCATCATGTCCATTGTGAGATAATACCATTCTCTTTGAGATGATCTAGAAACTGACTGCTTAAGTATTCCCTTCTGGATCTAATCGAAGAACTTTAATACTTTTGGACGTTTGTTTCTATACATCACTTTTGAATTCTTTGAACCTTTCAAAAGATTTGAATTTATATTTTATCAAATACATGTATCAAAATCTAGAATCATCAGTGAAAGTAATGAATGAATACCCTTCTCTTGCTAGTATTGTCATAGGTCCCACACATAATTGTGTGTACCAACTCTAACAACTCTTCAGCTTTCTCTCTATATCCACTAAATGGAGATTTAGTTATATTGTCCATGATACAAGATTCACAAGTTATATTTGATTCAAAATCAAAAGGCTCTTAAAGCTTATCTATATTCAACTTATTTAGTCCATTAATATGATCGAGTCTACAATGTGATATGAAGATATGATTCATTTAATCTTTTTGCCTTAGTTTGTTAAATTTAAATTTTTTTTCATGTAAGTCAAGTATACAAAGTCCATCAAGTAATCAACTAGTTCTAAATAAAATATTATCATTATAAATAGAATAACGTTTGTTCTTTGTTATAATGCCAAAACCTTCCTTGTCAACACATGAAATAGAAATAATGTTTCTAAGAACTGGATGTAGTAATAACTTACCAACTTAATAGGCTTGCCCGTAAGTAATGCTAAACTATAAATTCCTATGGCTAATACATCAACCTTTGTTCCATTCCCCATACACAGGATTACTTGTCCTTTGTTTAGCCTTCTACTTTTGTTTAGTCTCTGCAACGACTTGCATATACGAGACTACTAATTGGTATCTAATCCCAAGTAGAACTTTGACTTATAGAAAATTCTATTTCATTATGAACAAAACTATATTTGTAGGTGAAACTTCACTAAGCTTCTTCTTCTAGTGTCCCAACTTATCGCGATGAAAATAAACTCTTTTATTTTTGGGATCACTTTTCTTTATGTCCATTATTTAATTCCTTTCTATTTTCTTCTACCTTTTTTGGCTCCTTAGAAACATATTTGACCCTCTTCCTCTGCTTAGAAGATTCATCTACTAGTAAGACTTGGTCTTTCTTGGAAGGAAAATGACTTTAAATAGTCTTCAACATGTTAAGCAAATAAGTAAACTGACTTCCAACTTATTAATATTGAAGTGCACAACAATTTGTGAATAAGAGTCAGTGAGTGATTGTAAGATCAAATCTTGACTCAACTCTCCATCCTTAACAAAATTCAGTTGTCCCAATTGATCAATCCAATTAATCATTTTTAGGACAAGTGTCTTTACTGTAGTGTCATTAGTCATTATAGATTGGAAGAGCTCATTAGATATCTTATATTTAATTTACTTACTTTGATCACCATACAACTCATGAAGGTGTAAAAGTATAATAGGTGTATCCATTTTCTCGTGTTGACACTGTAACTCCGTACTCATGGATGCGAGCATGATGCATTAAGCCACAGTTGTATCATCTTGTCACTTCATAAGTAACAATCTATTTCTCAAAGGATTTGTCTGCAACCTTTGCAGTGACAGACAAATTAATGACATATACTAACTTTTCAACACCGAGAACTATTCTTAAATTTATTTGATCAATCCGAACAATTCGGTTCGATTACTTATTAACATCCAATATGTTATGCAGTGTTAGTGAATTAACATAGCATAATTCTTTAAGTGAATATTAACAACATTAACATGCATTCATTTTTTTAACCACCAAGTTAATTAGGTTTTTATTTAAAATGGTGTCTCCTACTATTTTCATCAAACTATATTACCCTTAATATATAGTTCGAAAAATCTAGTTAAAGATCCATTAGTGAGAAAAGGATCCTATCGACATAAGTATTGTCTTGTGCATGCATAACAAACTATAGTTTATTCAATAGGTAGACAACTCATTGTCAATTACATTAACTTGTAACTCCTTTGTATTTTGCCTCTTAGATTATAATGACCAAGTGTGTGTGCATCCAAATCAAAATTATCTAAGTTAAGTCCGACTTAGCACTTCTATATAAGTAAACATAAAAATATTGTCCTTGTGTGTGCACAACAAAACAGTAATGTTCAATTCCTTATAAGCATTCAATGTGATAAAACAACATCTTAAATAATCAATATAAGCCTTGTATGTGCACAACAAACGTATATTTATTATTTGATACTCTATCGTTTTATCATGCTAGAATGCGACGTTCGATATTCCAAATATATTTGAACGTTACAACTTAAATATTGTTTAATTTAAGGGATTTATTATTAATTGTCTCATCTTTTTTAGTGCGCATGTACACATATATATAAAATACGCGTCATATTATTTAACAAGCGAAACATGTTTGATAATATATAATATACATATATTTAGCATGTACATATAGAATACTGTGATATTCCCAAACCCTAATAAGATTCGTTTAGTAATATTTGCGAATATCAATATATGAAATTTCATTTATGACTTAATATTATAGGTTTTTATATTTAAACAGTAATTTAGGTCAAATAAAAATTTGTGCCAAAAATGCCTTTTCGATTTTCAAGAATTCACATTCATAGTTAGCATTTTTACGGGTTTTGGAAATATAATATCTAATAAAAATTTGAAAATAAAAAGTAACTAAAAACCCTAATTAAACCTAATTAAAAACCCTAAACTTGATTAGGGAATACTAAACGTATTTATGAGATCCTAAACACTAATTAGAAAACTCTAACCCTAAATTGGGTTAATTGAGTTTAGTTCAACAAACTAATCAATGAATAAGTAGAAATGAGTGTGTAAGAGTGCGTGAAACACACTTTGGCACAATTTGGAATAAATTAACCAATAAGGAAGAAGAAAGGAGGGTGGAGGAGTGTGTCAAGCACTCTTTGGCACACTCTAGCACAAGCTTATAAGGTAATGATCAAATTGAAGCCCCCTAGCAACACCAATGATCAAAGCCAAGATATTTCGGAAGTAAAAAATATGTGAAGTTACCTAAAAACCCTAACCCTAAATTGCCTATAAATACCAACCGTCACCTATTCATTAAACCCACACAATTTTCAACTTAAATACTCTCATATATTGACCATAAATCAGCCATCACAAGTCCCAAATCAGCTGCCTAGATCAGAAATCAAAAAGTGCTCAAAATTTGATAAAACCCTAAATTTTATGTAGATCTTTCAATTTGTAGTTAGAAATTATGTTTGATTGTTTATATATCTCTAAAATGATGTTAATTAGTGATCTAGGCGATTAAAATATGTTTACACAACATCTAGATACACAAAATGGTCAAATTTAACTCTTTGTCCATGAACAGTAAAAAACAGTCTGACAGGGTACTTTGTCAGGCCTTTAGATCTGATTTTGTTATTAGTTTGATGTGTTTTAAAGATTGTAGTTGTAGTCTGCCATGAGGTAAAGACCTAGAAACAACAATGAGGTCAATTGGATCATTATACATAAAGTTATTCTTGCTGGAAAGTCCCTGGTCGATCATAATTTTTGGAAACCCATAAATCTGGGCTGCCCCGAAATCGTGATAAACAGCCTGATGAGCTAGTCTTACCGAATGTTAACTTTCAATTGAGATGCTTTTTGGGTCCATTCTTTACATCTCAATGTAGCCTGCCATGTCTAATATATCAAGATTCAATTGGTTTGGCAAATCAGTTCATAATATAAAAGGTGAATTAAGCTGAATTTGGTCACCTGGCATTGACCCACTATTTCTGGACAGGGATTGAGCGTCAGGGCTCTGGGTTTGGGCTCCTAGGCGTCAGACCTTTAGCGACAGACTGGACGACAATCACCATCCGGCCTCAAGAACATTCATAGCTTTAGCGACGGACTGCCTGTCACTATAGGCCTTTAGCGACAGTCTGCTTCCAGGTACTAAGAACACCTTTAGCGACGGACTAACCGTCGTAATATCTGTTAGCGACTGAGAAAATAAAAATATATATAGCGACGAACATAGCGACATATTTGTAGATTAAGTTTATTTTCATTTTAAAAATACTTTTAGCGACGGATTTGGTCCATGACTATAGCTATACATGACAAAATTTAATTAAACTACAATAAAACTAGTTTAAACTATCTTTAGCGATAGATTTAATTATAAATTCATCCAAGTAGCTTCTAAACTAGTCTTTAGCGATGGATTGAGTTACAAATTTATTAAATTAACATATTAAACTATCTTTAGTGACGGATTAAGTGACGGATATAATTAAGTATCTAGTTAAGCGATTTAAACAATGAATCAACCCTAATTCAATACATATTTCTATATATCTTAACAATTATTATTGATGTGTTAAACATATTTAGGCTACTCTACATATTCCAAAGAATCGTAAACTTAACACGCATCAATTAGGCAAGTTTTTCTGACCTTGTACAAATCTTTGTTTAGAAATTCTTGTGCGATATATGTACAAACAATGTGTTTACTCCATAATATATAGTTATTGATTTTTATTCAGCATAACATAAGACATGAACTGTGTTTTTCCCTGTAATGCAATTATTACTTTTATTCAGCATAATATAAGACATGATCTGTTTATTCATGTGAATTTGAATTGATAATATATCAAGACATGAACTATTTTTGTCAAAACCAAATTGTTGGTACGACATCTATACTGAATTAAGAGAATCCCTATATGGAATTTTGTGAGGTAGTCATACACTGGCCTTTGATACTCCTAGGATATTGGATAGGATGACCACTTATGATATATCCGAACCTATAATTTTTTAAGTCTTATAACTTATAGAATTTATCATCTTTGGTTTGATAGACAAACCTATAGTTTTCTAAGTCATCTATGACTGACATAAACTATAATAAATGTGTGATTTAATAGACAAATCTCAGTATAAATTGAAAATTGTTGAACCTAATTGTTCTTTCAACTCAAACACTATGTGCGTATGCTTTATTCATTAAATTGACTTGCTGAGCTTCTAGTAGCTCATTCTTGCAAATAAATCTCATTTTTGCAACTATAAATGATATACTTGGATGTTTAGGGATGAACCCCAACTGGAAAAAGGTAATGTTAGAATAGTTTATTTTTTGCATATTTGTATTTAAAGTATTTTATAGACTTAATGTAATAAAAGAACACGATACTGGGAATGATGTAACCGAACTTAATACTATTGTAATATATTATCAAATTTTGTTATGTCAAACTGTGTTGTACTATGATTTTTAATTATTTAGAATGTTGGTACTGATTTAGTACATTATCAATACGAACTATACATCTGAGTGGTGGTGTAAAATGATTGAAGGAGTTATGTAAGAACCGAGAGTTGCTCCTCTGTTCCAAGAACAAACTTATCATTTAATATTGTGAATTTCATATAGATAAAAACTATTGATATACGAATCTATATTTCTAAGTGAGTGTATCCAAACACATCGAATGTTCTGACGAGAATAACTTTTGTGATGGGATAATGTGAATCTTGGATAGATAGAAGTTATACATTATGAAATATTTATGGTTAATCAGTTAGACGTGAGCACTAGATCTGCTATAGGGAGTATAGAGATTTGGGGGTATCACAAATACTATATTACATTTGGGTTAATTATGGACTTTATTCTAGTTTAGTTTATTTGAGGCACCAAATAAAACAAAATGTCAAACATAGGGTGCAAGAATAAATATTAAATGTAACTATTATATTTAAACTCGGGCTCCATTACAAAATGGGTCTTCACGCACTACTTGATCCTCTGCTCTAATTTTTCAAATAAATCTAACTAATCCTATTACAAACTATTTTCATAAAATAGAAATCTTGATCAGCAGTCAAGGGGAAGTACATAAAAGAGAGATAGAATTTACAATAAAAAATTAGAGAAAGACGAGGTACGTAGACCCCATTTATTAAAACTCATTTATTCAATGCATCCACATAAAATAAATCCAATCATATTGGTCATTAGTCCATAATCAATCCCATTTATTGTCATACATATCATCATATGTGTCAATACACAATTTATATTATACATATCATCATATTTATCATTCATCTCATGAATTAAATATATATATATATATAATTCAATTTCATGTTTAAAACATTTTATTTTAATTATAAAATCATGAAAATAAACTTTTTATTTTATTATTTTAAAATTACCAAACTATTTGATTAATATATATATATATATATATATATATATATATATCTATCTATCTATCTATCGAATCCTTGAATCAAACTGTAACTTTTAACCATTATATATAATATATGAATCTGTGAATCATTGAATCAATTCCGCAACAACAATATATATTAAATATAATGTATATTGGTTAACTGTTAACTAAGTTGTTGAATCAATTCGAAGATCTTCCTCTTTATAAGAACAATCATAGTATGTACTAATTTATCCAGATTTACTAATCCCAATTTTAGTGATCCCACAATTAGGAATATTTTAGTTTTGAGCTATCTTGAATTTAGATCTCATTAGCATAATCAACATTATGATTCTAAAAGCATTGCTAAAAACTATGGGTTTATTCATATAATTAATTCAACTAATTAATCAAGAATAATGAAATACCTTAATACTTTTATTAATAAACGAATAAGATTACAAAGTATATGTATATCACATCAAATGTGATTGTCTTGAGGGCATACTACTTTCAATCTCCTACTTGCACTAAAGCCAATCGCCCTTTGGTATCTTATCCCATTCTTCTCTATGTGATATATGAATTGCTTAGTAAATGCTTTAGTTAATTGATCTGTTATGCTGTTTTGAGAATCTATCATGTGTTGTCTCATTTTCAATGATTCTTCTAATCAAACGAAAGTGTCGTAACACATGTTAAGCTTTCACATGGGACCTAGGGTCCTTGGCGAATTAAATTCCTTTAATACTAAGAACCATTCTAAGTTCTGTAATGAACTTGTTGAACCAAACAATCTCCTTTGTAGTTTCATTTATAGTTATTTACTATGTCTTTGTCACTAAATCAACAACTATTTGCTATTTATAGCTTTTCTAACTTATTGCACCACCGTTGAAGGTAATCATATAACCTAAAATGGATTTGTTGTTGTCTTGATTACTCTAAAAACTGGTCTATTAAGCTCTTTAGTTTTAATTAGACCAACTATTAGAAACTCTTTTATAATATTCTTCTCCAGGATTGAACTAATATCTGCTTATCATACATAAGTAACATCAAGTCTTGTATATATCATCGAATTAATATACGTTCCTTAGGTTAAGCCGAGTATCCTTTACGATCTATCTTTATAGACCTTTATCCTAAATAGAATGTTAGGATGCTTCTCCCAAGTCATTGATGGAGAAGTGTTTAGACAACTACATCTTTACTGATTGTGGCATCGGTATGTCATTCCTTATCAGTAGTACTAGAATGTCACCATTGTGATATCCCGAATTTTTACAAGATTTTTAAATAAGAATTTTGACTATTTAAGTAAAGGTTAGAAGATTAAAACCTGGTTTAGAAGGATTTAATGAATTAATAAGTGATTAAATATATATTATTATTTAATCAATGTGCTAGAAATAACTTATGTGGTAGATTGAATATGTGTATATGTAGATTTGAGCTGGTAAAGAAAGAAGAGTTTAAAGCTGAAAATGTAGGAAATGATGAAAATGAGAAAAGCATATCTAAATTGATGCTTTAATTATGAATATTAATAACAAGCTTAATGAAAAAGGCCCTGAGATGCTGGGTGACAGGAATAGCAAGGTAAGGTAAGTTTGTATATGCAGAAAGGAAAGAACCGTTTAACCTAATTGGTTTATTGGAATTAAAGGAATAATAAGGATATTGATTGTTGGAATAGTTGGAAGTTATTAAGAAATTGATATTTATTGAATGAAATGAGATTAACATTAATACAATATGTAAGTATAAGATGTAATACCCCCGATAATGAGTAGAAAAAATGTTATATGTAAGTATAGTTTAAATTGACAGATATGTGTTAAGTAATTAAGTAAAGGACGTAAAAGTCGTAATCAAGGTATTATGAGCTTAAATGGTTAAATGAATGAATTTTTGGTAATCCAGTCAATGTTTGTTTTTTGAGGAAGCGGTTTATGAAAAAGGTGAGCAATTCGACTAATTAAGATGTCAAAAATTGGGATTGATTGAATGTGGAACCAAAAAGGTTCGTGGAAATTGAAAAGGAGATAATATGCAATTTTGGCAAATGTTGTAATAATTATTATGTGATTAATGATATTGATATTTCAAAGTACGACAAGTGTTTTGAGACAAGTCAATTATGGATTATTTGATTGAGGAATAAAATTTAAGCCTAATGAATTGAATGTGGATTGAAATGGACTTGAATTGGTTAAGGAATGATTAAGCTATGATTTAATGGAAAATAAATTATCTAGATTTGGTGGCTAATGACCATGCTACCCTTGATAAATTATAGAATGACTTTGGAGTCCTATGTTGGAGAAAAGACCATGTTGCCCTCAACAAGTTAGTTAATGACCATTGTGTCCTAAAGGGTAAAATAACTAGAATACCCTTGATAAATTAAGTAATGACCTATGTGTTCCCAAGTGATGAAATGACAAAAATGCCCTTGACTTAATGTGAGAAATGATCAAATTTCCCTTGGGTTGAAATTAGCAATGGTTAAGTTTAGTTAACTCAAATTGAGTTAACTCTCATATATTGCAAACAAGATCTCTTCCTTTTCATATTTAACTTTGCTGGAATTAAGCCTAAGAGAGAGAATAGAGAAGCCATGAAAGCTTAGGCAAGAAAGCTTGAATTCTTGGAACTAGGAAGCTTGGATGAACATGGTGCAAGAAGAAAAGAGGAAGGTCTCATCATGAGGAAACTCTTCATGTAAAGAAGTTGGATATCCAAGAAGGTATAATTATGTTTAAGCTTTAAGATTTATGTTTATGTATTTAAGTTCAAGAACAAGGATAACCATGCATGAATCTTTGGCTATATGTGTTGATTAGGTGGAGTATGTCCTATATGTGTAGATTATCATGGAACCCTAGGCTCATATGTTGGAAGAACAAATGTGTTATATTATTCATGTTCATGTTCAAGGTTAGAAACCATGATTTAATGGATAATCATGTGTTATATGTTGAGGGAAGTAGTAAAACCCTAGTTGGAGGTGTTAAATATGTATGATACATGTATATTTTTATGTTAGAGATCATCTTAGTGCACAAATGGAAAAGAAACATGTTTTGTTTAAGGAAAAGGTAATTAAGCTATGATTCATGAAGGATTATGTGTTATATGTTGCTAAAAGTGATAAAAACCTAACCAAAAAGGTTGATCATGTTTGATTCAAGCAAATTATTTTGCTAAATGGCTAGCTAGATGCCTAAATGGTTTAACAGTATGAATTGTGATAGAAAGTTACAATATTAGGCTATACTTTGTATATAGACTAAACTATAATCTGAAAAGTACATTAGAAGGTATATATAAAAGTTATGTGAATTCATAAAGTTGCTAAATGAGCATGCGATAATGTATTTGATATGTAGAGTCATTAATTGAAGTATAGGTTAAAGAGCAAAGTTTTGAAAATTGGCAAAATTCCACCAACGTATGATTTTTGGCCATTTTGGATAATTAATGGTTTAATAAGGTCAAACAACTAAGTTTCACAAAAAATACAGGTGTTAGAGTTGTTTTGAAAGTCATTTGGTGTCAATGGCGACAATTGTGGATTTTAAATGTTTTAAAACGTTCGTCGACGCCTAAAATGAAAACTTTGAAAAAATGAAACCAATTGAAAAGTTTTAAATGTTTTGAAGGTCTAAACAAGTCAATTATATGTTATATGTGACATGTTGGAATCAAGTTTTACAAAAGAGGGCAAAAAATAACATGAATTTTTGAAATATTTTTTTTATAGAAAAACCAGTACTGCATCGGGGCGCAGTTAGTTGCACTTGGAACTGCGCCGGGGCGCAGTGCTGCTAAAGAAGTTGGCCGGGGCGATTCAGAAAGCGCTGGGGCGAAGTTGGGTCGAGGACATCTCGCGGCCAGCGAGATGTTGTGAACTAAACATCTCGTCGGGGCGAGATGTACTGTTCACAGAAAAGAATTTTTTTAAAAAAATTCCAAAATGAAATGTTTTGATACATAATGATAGAGACATGTATGATAAGCCACAAATTGATAAAAATGATCAATGTGGTAGAGGTTAAAGTATAAAGGAACAATGTGTTACGTGTTAAAGTTATGTAAAGATAAAATATAGTTTATATGGCAATGTTTAGCATACGCATGTGTGTAACCAATGCATGAACCAATATTATGGTTATGTAGGACCCAATTGGGATAAGATATTACCAGTGGAGGTAAACAAGGGTAAATGATATTAAGGTAATGAAATCGAAAATGGTATAATATAATATACCTACAGCTATATAAAAGTATTGTAATGCTTGTGTGCTAGGTCGTAGACAAGTTAAGATGTATTATTAACCTAAATAAGGTGTAATACATTAAAAGTGAAATGAATAGAGATAAATGGTTAAGAGATTATGGATAAAGTTTGATAAGTTATATTAAATCTTATGATCCTATAATGTTATATAGGTGCAATGTTGGCAGATAAAGTTCGGACTAGCAACCCGATGCGAGGAATGATATAAAGAATGAATGAGAAACATAAAGGTTAAGTAAATAAATGAAGATAAGGTAAGTTTTTCAGACTTAAATGTAATGATTGTTCTATGCGAACTATATGATAGTAAAAGATATGGAATGTGCCCTATGTGTAATTATGTGATTTAACTTCTAAATGAAATATGTGACATTTAAGCAAAGCTTGGTAAAGTAAGGTTTACATGACGCATAAATATAAATTGTAAGCATGAAAGGTGTTATCTGATTGACTTGTTGAGCCTGTGTGCTCACTCTTGTTATGACCTAACATTTTCAGGTAAAGTACGAGAAGGTCGGAGGTTCCGATTAAGCCAAAGGTAAAGAGTGCTAAATGCATAGATAAACATGAAGGAAATTTGTTAAGTGTATCTGTGTAATGTTCCTGTAAAGCAGATAAATGTTAAACCTTAAAGGTGATAGGAAGGAATGAGTGATTTGTAAATCTATAGAGATAGATGTGCCTGTATGTGTTATTCAGAGAAATGTTTTAAAAGGATAAGGTAAATGTATTATGGCTAGTCGAGTTGTACATGTAACAAACTTGTATGTATGGTACAGATGTATGTAAACAGTACTATGTACGAAACATGTATGATGTAAGCAGGATGATGTATGGACAGTTATATATGATTGGTGACTGTATTCATAAAATAAGTTATGTTAAATCATAATATAGATGATTGTAAAACAGTAATAGACTAGGTCACGGTTTATAAATGTTTGACCTAAGTCCTAAAGTCTAGAAAGTGCACGTTATGATCCTGAGACAGGTAAGGAATGTAAAATAAATAAACAGATTTATGGACCGCATTATGGTTAAATACTAATTTTAAAGGTTAAAGGTCATGTATTAACGCACAAAATCGCCGTTAAGATGCTTTATGATTATATAATATGATTTTAAGATTAATAATTATGTTATCCAAATGTAATTGAAAATGAACAAGGAATGTTGGGATTTCAGTGTGTTACAACCGTGCTCCTACTAACCTTCTTGTACATACTTGGTTCATCCTCGTTTTTGATAAAATCAATCTCCTTTGATTATCTCATTAAAACGGATGTTCCATTTTTAAGAAGTTTGCTTCAATCCATAATTAGATCATTGTAGCTTACATACTTGATTTACTCCAACTTTGGAGACCAATCCCCTTGATTGTATTATACATACATCCTCTATTACGGAAGGGCATCTACACTGCAATTGCAACTGCAAGCATAATATGTACTAATCTATCTGGATACACTAATCCCCATTTCAGTGATCCCATAATTATGAATATTTTAGTTTTGAGCTATCTTGAATTTAGATCTCATTAGCATAATCAACATTATGATTCTAAAAGCATTGCTCCAAAACTATGAATTTATTCATATAATTAATTCAACCAATTAATCATGAATAAAGAAATACCTTGATACTTTAATTAATAAATGAATAAGATTACAAAGTATATGCATATCAAATTAAATGTGATTGACTTGAGGGTATACTACTTTCAGATCCTCGAATGACTACAGTCCAAGAAAGCAAAAGTGAAATAGTATGAAGCTCATAGGCTGCAAAGACTTTCTCAGAGCTCGTAGAGCAAGTTTCATAAGCTACTTTGAGTTAGTAAGAAGAAGTTCAAATCATAAAACATTCAAGCCGCATAATGAAAGACTAGTTCACATTAACAAGAATCAGAATTGTAATGTCAGATCAAGATTGCATATAAAGACCAGATCGTAAAGTAAAAGCAAAATCGTATTGAAATGATAAATCGCATTGCAAACTGAATCATATTGCAAGATCAGAATCGTATTGCAAGATTAAATTATATTGTGAAGACAAGAGCATACAAGGACACAACTGAAAGACAAGATCATACAAGAAACCCCAAATCGTATTGGAAAGACAAAATTGTACAAGAGAGCTTAGATCGCATTGTGAAGAAAATATCGTACAAGGTTATATAAAAAAGCTCAAATCATATAGAAGGATTCAATTTTTATCATGAAGATATGATCGTATTGAAGTAGAAAAATGTATAATAGCATAATCGCATTAAAGCTCTGATCGCATTATCTCTATTATATGATTGGTTCATTTCTGTAAACGAAAGCTGACAGACTACTTAAAGTGGACATGACACAAGATTGAAAAGTCCGATGCAATCTCTCTCAGTCAAAGTTGTGAAAGTAGTATGCTCTCAAGCCAATCACATTTGATGTGATAAACATATACTTTGTAATCTTATTCATTTATTGATAAAAGTTTTATTTAAAGGCATTTTGTTTATTCATGATTAATTGGTTGAATTAATTAAATGAATAAATTCCATAGTTTTGAGAATTGCTTTTAGAATCATGATGATGATCATGCTAATGAGATCTAAATTCTAGATAGCTCAAAAATAAAATTGTTCCTAATCGTTGGATCACTAAAAATGGGATTAGTGAATTCAGATAAATTAGTACATACTATGCTTGCTCTTATGAAGAGGATGATTGATCTTATAATCATTTGTGTTGAGACACTAAAACAAGTACAAAGGTGTTTATTAGAGAATAAATTCACTGAACGTGACTTGCTAAAGGAACACCTAGTGGAGTTTTACTTGTCTGTCAATAGGAGTTCCTTATGTGATAGTAGTACAAGTGATCCTTGAATTTGAGATCATCATAATATCTTGTGTATGATGAGTTATATTTTGACATATTCCTTAAGACCTTTAGAGTATATCAAAGGGTATGTTTGGGTATAATAAGTTGTACATGGAGATAGATGAATGGTTAACAAAGAATCTACTACTTCTGGTAAAATGAGATAATGTCCTATGTGATTCAATAATTGACAACTCACTGAATGTGACTCGCTAAAGGAACATCTAGTGGAGTTTTACTTGCCTGTCAATAGGAGTTTCTTATGTGATAGTAGTACAAGTGATCTTTGAATTTGAGATCATCATAGTATCTTGTGTATGATGAGTTATATTTTGATATATTCTTTAAGACATTTAGAGTATATCAAAGGGTATGTTTGGATATAATAAGTTGTACATGGAGATAGATGAATGGTCAATAAAGAATCTATTACTTCTAGTAAAAGGAGATAATGTCCTATGCTATTTAATAAATAACAGCTCAGTAGTTCTTGGCCAAGGCAGAATGAAATTAGAAAGGAGTTTCTAGTTTGCATTATTTAGAGTTGTGCATTTAAGAATCAAAATGCATATGATCAAATAAAATAAGACTTGACCGTTATTTTATATCTTATGTTTGATTGGGATATTGTATGATAGAAAGATTGAATTGTACGGTAACTATTCGCGGAAAGATTCTTTTATGATTAAATATTAAAATCTATATTATCTGAAAAGTCGTTGATCGCTAAAGGGGCTTAGCCTTATTGCAGAATAAATATTATTTATTTAAATAAATTAAATAGTTTAATTTATTTATATAAATAATATTAGAATAGTTCTAATTAATTTATTCTACAACTGGTTTAATATGGAGAACTTAAAGGGTCACATCACAAAAAAAATAATATTTATTTAATAAGTGAATGACATAATCGTAATAATAAATTAAGTATATTTAATTTATACTACGGTGATAGAATAAATTAAATAATTTAATATTTATTATTTACTATTTTAGAAATACTAATTATAAATTAATAAGAGGAGTCTTATTATTACTATTATTATTATTATTATTATTTAGTTCCTAAATTGTTTACGAATTAATTAATAAGAGTACTATTATATTAGTTCCTAATTAGATTAGGAGTTTAATTTAAAATTCTATTTCTAAAGAGTTTAGAAGAGTTATCTATATCTATAAATAAGAGGAGTCTTATTATGGATGAGGGTTACATACATTTTCATAAGATTTGGGAGAGTACTCACATATTATCTTCATCTAAGGAGTTAGAAGAGAGAGAAAATAGGGTTTGTCATCACCCATTTCTTAAATCTATATTTTTCTTGATGGATCACCTCTAGAGGCTACACACTTGGGTAGTTAACGTTGATCAAATGGATCTAATTGGTGGATTTGAAGAAAAACGCGAAGGAATTTGGAGTCGAACTCCTACCTGTGGAAGCTTTGGTTCTACAAGGGTGTAATTATCTAACTCCTTGTTTAATTAATAATTGTGCATAAAGGTTGATCTTGGTCATGATTTGTAAAAAATTATCTGATTTTACCATGCTTCCGGTGTTATTATGTAATTTGATTGTATGTTCATGAATTTTTATAAACCAACAGTAGCATGAAAAACCAAATTTTATGAGAATTATTAATTGTTTAGATTTCATATATGTATGGGTATGTGTTTAGAATAATTTATTAGGCATTAGATGTTGTGTAAAATGATTAGTTTTGAAAACAAGAACCAAAAATTGAGTTTTCGATAAAAAAAATTGGACTAAAATTGTGAAATCGCGATCTGCTAAATAGTCTGACGGACTGCGCTAGGACATGGTGTTGTAGTACAAACATTGCGCCGGGGTGCAGGTCCTTTGACTCTGTCCGTTTGACC
The DNA here is from genome assembly GCA_947179155.2 of Hedera helix. NCBI lineage: Eukaryota > Viridiplantae > Streptophyta > Magnoliopsida > Apiales > Araliaceae > Hedera > Hedera helix. The sequence goes on from OX359274.1 coordinate 16,671,271, forward strand.
GGACTGCACTGGGGCGTGGTGTTATAGTACAAACACTACGCCGAGGCGCTGTGTTTGTTCTACGAAACAACGTTGAGGCGCAGTGCTGCAGAGTCTATTTTTTAATTTTTTCGAGTAGTTTTTCAAAGCTATAAATAAAATGTTTATTTTGGATGAGTTTATAATTAAAATAAAGAGTTTATTTTAAACATGAAATTAGATTTCATGCAACTTAAATTGTCTATTAAATGATATTGATATATATATATATATATATATATATATATATATATATATATATATATATATATATATATATATGATAATACAAGGGATTGATTATGCACTATTGACCAATGATATTGGATTTATTTTATGTGGATGCTTGAATGAATGTGTTTTTATAAATGGAGTCTGCGTACCTCGTCTTATCTAATTTTTCTAGATGTAAATTCTATCTCTCTAATGTACTTTCCCTTGACTGCTGATCAAGGTTTCTATTTCATGAGAATAGTTTGTAATATGATTAGTTAGAATTATTTTGAAGAATTGGAGCCAAGGAGTAAGAAGCACTTGATGACCCATTTGTAATGGCACCCGGGTTATAAATGTAATAGTTACATTTGTGTGTATTTGTTCTTAAACTCTAAGTTTGACCTTTTGGTTCACATGGTGGCTCTGGTGAACTAAACTAGAATAAAAGTGTGACGCTCCCAAATTTGGGCTTACACTAACCAAATTTGAGTCGTCAAAATACAAATAACAACTATTACAGTACAGTACAACATACAACAATACAGTGCTCAATAATACACAACTAAGCCTTCACTATTATTGCCATACTATTTTACAATATGGTAAATACTACTATAACAACTATCTTAGACCATCATTCCATTCCATTTTTCTTCCCGCTATTTTCGGCTACACTCTCATTTCTTGAACAATTGAACAAAAAGAAAAGGGTGAGCTCAAATAGCCAGTAAAGAATACCATGACTAAAATAATGACGAATAAATAACCATTACTCTTTAACAGTTGAGTTCTTAATAGAATAATATAAGCAACAAGTTTTAAATCAACAACTACAATTAAGTTTATTGAACAAAGTTTAGATCAACAATTGTAGCGGAATAACAACCATTAGGAGAATCATGTAGATCATGATGTCTACTATCTTCTCTTTTTTAGAAAAATTATTATCAACCTTTATCATCTGAAACACCACTGGTCATGATTATGCCAAACAATAGTTCTTCTTTGCCTCAGGCCAAAGAGAACATTCACTATGTGCCATAAAAGACACATCACCATTATATTACCTTTGTCCTATCATCTGTGTATCAGACCACAGATATTCACAATAACTTGATTCTTGATGATTAGTACAAATAATAGTAGTATAAATGATGAACAGAAGAAAGAGAATAATAAGATAAATAATAAATATCGAAAGTTTATAATTTTTACTTTGTCCAAAGTCAAATAATTTTCAAATTGTCAACATGATGTTGAGAAAAAGGTGTTTAAGTCCAAGAATAATGTCCAAAATTCACAAGGAAGAAGTTCAACGGTAAGATTTATGGTACAAGAAATATTTAACAATACACAATGTTCACCGTTCAAGTAAATGTTCATAGGTCAAAAATTCAAGGTCTAATGGTTCACTATTCAAATATAACGATGAAAATTTAATAGAAATGTTCATGTCAAAAGATATTAGATAAACTATTAATCATTTTAAAACTTTTACCAAAAAATACTTACCATAGTAAGTTTAAGAGGATGAAAGAAAATAATATCTTTTACCTTAACACGTGATTGAATACTGTTTTATATGGAGTTTATATATATATATATATATATATATATATATATATATATATATATATCATTTAATTAGTAACTACCACATATAGATTTCATAGTGTATATTAACTTGTATGAAATAATCAGAAGTGATTTGATAGTATAAATTTGTGTAGTACAGTGGAGTATTCTTCAAAATAAATTTTGGAGAAGTAAACAATATTTCAAAATAATATCTTCTAAAGAAAGTTTCTAAAATAAATCTTTTGAAAGAAGAGTCTTCTAAAAGAAGTGTGTAAACAACATGTAACGTGCGTGATCGCTTATATAACTTTTATAAAATAAATTTTTTTTTGCTCGGATGATACCTGAACTTTTATCGATCTTCACCAACACTTAAGATAACATTAACTCACTCAGAGAAATCTTACACAAATAATATTTAAAAAGCGGAAGGAAGGATAAGTAAGAAGGATATGAAAATTCCTTATGCTAAGTCCCCTATTTATAACCAAAACTTAACTACCTATTCCAAAAACACATATCACATTTTTTAATCTACACCATTCATTATTTTTCACACTTTAATCTACACCACCCATTAACTAATCACATGATTCACACTTTAATCAAAATTAATCTACATCATCCATTAGCAAATCACATGATTCATACCTTAAACTACACCATCTATCACACGTTTCACATTTTTAAGCTTCACACTACATATTTAAAGATTATATTATCCATCTTTTATATTATTATATTATTGACTTAATATCATAATTATTTAAATATTCAATATTATTCAAATAATGAGTCTATCTAACTATTTAATACCCCTGACTACTACTATGACAATTATTGGTCCAACGATATAAGATGTTGTGCATTGTGACAATTATTGACTCAATAATGTAGAATGCTGTGCAATGACAATTATTGATTCAATAATGTAAAATACTGTATAATGACAATTATTGATGAAATACTATGCAATGATCACTTTGTCAGTTCAATAATATAAAATACTGTGTAATACCGTGTGATACTATAGAATACCGTGTGTTACTATAAAATACCGTGTGCTATTATAAAATACCATGAAATACCGTATGATTTTATTCTTTTATCACTTAGTATTTAAATAATTAAAAGTGATAGTACTGTTGATCATTTTTATTTAAAAAGGTTAATACTGTCGTTTTCTATATCCGACAATATTTCATTGTGTGATCTATCCATAACTGATTATTTCGGCGCCGTCGTACGAATTGAATATTCCCTGACAAAATGAATATTCCTTGACAGACTATAATTTGCACAAAATATCATTAACTTTAACTTTTATCAAAATAATATATGAAGAAAAATTAAATTTTATTCAATAAAAGTTAGGGTCTTACAAAAAGTCCATCAATCCAAATAGAATATATTATTCTATATGTGTATGCTAATTATGTATATATTATATATTATCAAACATGTTTCGTATGTTAAATAATATAAGGCGTATTATATATATATATGTGTGTGTGTGTGTGTGTGTGTGTGTGTGTGTGCGCGCGCGCGCGCGCTAAACAAAATGAGATAATTAATAACAAACCCCTCTAAGGAAAATATATTAAGTTATAATGTTCAAAGATATTTGGAATATCGAATGTCGCCTTTTACCATGATAAAACGCTATAGCATCAAATACTCAATATACGTTTGTTATGCGCGCACAAGGCTTATATTGATTATTTGAGATGTTATTTTATCACATTGGATGCTTATACGGAATTGAACAATACTATTTTGTTATGCATACTCAAGGACAGTATATTTTTCTTTACTTATATGGAAGTGCTAGGTTGGACTTAACTTAGATAATTTTGATTTGAATGTGCACACACTTTATCATTATAATGTATGAGGCAAAATAAAAATGAGTTACATGTTGATGCAATTGACAAGCAGTTGTCTACCTATTGAATAAACTATAGTTTGTTGTGCACACACGATGCTATACTTATGTTGATAAGATCCTTATCTCACTAACGGATCTTCAACTAGATTTGTCGAACTATATATGGAGGGTAATATAGTTTCATAAAAATAAAGAGAGACACCATTTTAAATAAAGGCCTAATTAACTTGGTGATTAATAAAATAAATGCATATTAATGTTGTTATTAATATTTACTTAAAGAATTTTGCTATGTTTAATTCACTAACACTGCATATCATATTGGATACTAACAAATTAATCAAACCGAATTGTTCGAATTGTTTAAAGAAATTTGCGAATAGTTCTCAATGCTGAAAAGCTAGCAAATGTCCTTAATTTGTCTGTCACTGCAAATGTTATAAATAATGCATCTGAGGAAGATATTGTTACTTATGAAGTGGAAAGATGATACAATTATGTCTTAATGCATCATGCTCGCATCCATGAGTATCGAGTTATAGCATCAACACGAAAAAAATGGATGCACTTGCTATACTGCTATACCTTCATAAGTTGTATGGTAAGCAAATTAGGTCAACTAGATATAAGATATCTAAGGAGCTCTTCCGATCTACAATAACTGATGGCACTACAGTATAGACTCTTGTCTTAAAGATGATCAATTGAATTGATGGGACAACTGGGTTTTGTCAAGGATGGAAAAATGAGTCAAGATTTGATCTTGCAGTCATTCACTAATTTTATTTCACAATTTGTTGTGAAATTCAACATTAATAAGCTAGACATTAGTTTAATTGAGTTACTTAACATGTTGAAAATTGGTGAGAGTCACTTTCCTTCTAAGAAAGACCAAGTTTTACTGGTAGATGAATCTTTCAAGCGGAGGAAGAGGGTCAAAAGTGTTTATAAGGAGCTCAAAAAGATAGGAGGCAAAATAAAAGGCAATAAACAAAGGGCATAAATAAAAGTGATCCCGAAGACAAGGGAATTTGCTTTCATTGCGATAAGTTGAAAAACTGGAAAAACAACTGCAAGAGAGTTGTAGTAGCTAAGTAGAAGAAACTTGGTGAAGTTTATACTATAGATATAGATTTGTTTATAATGAGATATAACTTTCTATAAGTCAAGTTCTTCTTGGGTATTAGATATCGGCTGGTGGTCTCAAATATGCAAGTCATTGCAGAGACTAAGTAGAAGTAGAAGGCTAATCAAAGGACAAGTCTATGTGTGGGGGATAAAACAACTGTTACTATATTAGCCATGAGAACTTACAGTTTAGCATTGCTTATGGACAAGTTTATTAAGTTAGTAAGCTAGTACTATGTTCCAGTTCTTTGTAGAAACATTATTACTGTTCCATATGTTTACAAGAAAGGTTTTAACATTATAATAAAGAACAATCGTTGTTGTATTTATAATGATAATGCTTTCTTTAGAACTGGTTGATTGCTTGATGAACTTTGCATACTTGACTTACATAATTTTTTTTTTAAATTAAATAAACTAAAGGCAAAGAGATAATATGAATCATACCTTCATATGACACTGTAGATTCAGTCACATTAATGAAACAAGACTAAATTAGTTGTAAAAAGATGAATTTTAGAACCATTTGATTATGAATCAAATACAACTTGTTAATCATGTATCATGAGTAACATGACTAAATCTCCATTTAGTAAACATGGAAAGAGAGTTGCAGAGTTGGTACACACAGTTGTGAGTGAGACCTATGACGATATATGCAAGAGGGGGATATTCATTCATCACTTTCACTGATGGTAATTATAGATTCGGATATATGTATTTGATGAAATATAAATTCAAATAATTTAAAATATTCAAAGAATTCAAAAGTGAAGTACATAAATAAATGGCCAAAAGTATTAAAGTTCTTCGATTAGATCCATAAGTGAATACTTAAACACTTTCTGGGTTATGCCCTAAAAACGACAGCATATCTATTAAATAAGATACTTTCAAATTCTGTCCCTAAGACTCCATATGAGTTATGGATATGAAGGAAATCAAGTCTTAATTATGTTAAGATTTTGGATTGTTCAGCTTATGTCAAAAGGTTTGTCAGTGATAAGCTAGAGACAAGATCTGATAAGTGTAAGTTTATGGAATATCCTAAAGAAAGTTTAGAGTATAACTTCTATAATCTTACTGATTAAAAGGTGTTTCTTCAAACACTTTGTCTTCTAGAAAAAAAGGAGTTTGTCCTTGAAGGGGTTAGTGATAGTAAATAGATCTTGAAGAAGTTCAAGAACTACAAGACTCTACAGATCAAATAAAGGAATCTATTCAAGTAGATAAACCTATTATACCATAAGCAAGTCATAAATCTGGTTTAGTATCAAAGATACTTGAGAGGTATTGATTCATCATAGATGATGATAATGAGGTACGTATCATAGAGGATGATAATCCAATAAAATACGATGTGGTATGAATATTAGATACTCAAGAGAAATGGTTGATGACCATGACATTTGAAATGGACTCCATGTATGAGAACTAAGTGCGGGCTTGGATTTCTCCACCATATGACATTGTGCCTAGAGGGTGAAAATGGGTCTTTTAGAGAAAGACTAAAGTAGATGCCAAGGTGGAGACCTATAAGACTTGTCTAGTGACAAAATGTCTCAAAATAAAGTCAAGGAGTTGATTATGATGAAACTTTTCACTAATGTAAATGCTTAATTCCATTCGAATGTTACTTGTAGTTGCATCTTACTATACAAGATTTGGTAAATGGACGTGTAGACGCTTTTCCTCAAAAATGAGAATGTATATATGATACAGCTTGAGGGATTTATCTTCAAAGATGGAGTAAATCAAGTATGTAAGCTACAACGATCCATTTATTGATTGAAGTAATCTTCACAAAGATGAAACATTCGTTTTGATAAGAGAATCAAATGGGTTTGATTTTATCAAAAACGAGAATGAACCAAGTGAATACAAAAGGTTAGTGGGAGCACTATGACATTCTTAGTACTATATGTTGATATAATACTGATAAGAAATGACATACCGATGCAACAATCAGTAAAGATGTGGTTGTCTAAACACTCTTCCATGAAGGACTTGAGAGAAATATCCTACTATTGGGGATGAAGATCTATAGAGATAGATCGTAAAGGATGCTCTACTTAACCCAAAGAGCGTACATTGATTCGATGCTAAAGATGTTTAGCGTGCCAAACTCCCAGAGGGGTCTCATGATGATGAGCCAAGGAGTAAATCTCTTCAAGAAAATATCCCCAAAGACACTGAAAGAGAGAGATTAAATGAATAAGATACCTTATGCTTCTGCAAAAGGATCTATCATGTTTGGATGATATGTACTAGAACTAATATTGCTTATGTATGAAAAAATATTAGAAAAGAGTTTCTAATGGTGGGTCTCATTTAAAACTAAAGGGCTTAAATGACACGGTTTTTTAGATTAACCAAGACAACAAAAAATCCATTTTAGGTTTTGAGATTACCTTGATCGGTGGTGCAGTGAGTTGAAAAAGTTTCAAACAACAAATAGTTGCTAATTTAGAGACATAAATATAGTAAATAACTATAAGTGAAGCTGCAAAGGTGATTATTTAGACGAATAAGTTCATTACAGAACTTAGAATGATGCTTAACATTAAAAGAGTTGAATTCGCCAAAGAAACTAGGTCTCATCTGAATTCCAAACATGTGTTACAGCACTTTCATATGATTAGAGGAATCATTAAAAGATGAGATGACACCATAGAGATGGTAGACTCTTAGAACAGCATTACATATCCATTAACTAAATCATTTCCTAAGCAATTCGTACAATCGCCACTTAGAGAAGAATGACATGAGATACCAAACGGTGATTGACTTTAGTGCAAGTGGGAGATTGAAAGTAGTATGTCATTAAGCCAATCATATTTGTGAGGATCCGAATTTCCAGGATTTCTTTAATAATATTAAATGAGAATTTAATCGATAAAATTATCAAGGTTGTTAAATTAATTATTATTTTATGTGGTTTAAGGTATGTGAAGGAATTTAATTGGTAAATTAAATCGGTATAAAGATGATGACAAATGGTGATTGAATAGAAATAATTAAAGAATAAATAAATTGTTCAAAAACAATTTATGGAAAATAAGAGAAACTTTGATGAAATTATGGATATTTAGAAATGGTTGTGGAGGTACAGAAATTAAATGATGTTATGTGGTAATGTGAAATATATGAAATTAAATATGTATATATATACATTTGTATATATATATAAATACATATGTTTAAGTGATAATTATAAATGTTATTAATTATGGAAGTAAAAGGATTAATAATTAAATTAATCGAATTTTAAATGAAAAGCGAATGAGGAAGTTAATAAAATTGTAATTATTGATTTTAGATTTAATTAAGAATTATGGTAAAAATTTAGAAATTGATTGAGAAGAAATGTAATTATATAAATTAGATAATAATAAATTATATAATTTATATAAGAAAATTAAAGTGATGTTTAAAGGAAATTATAATTATATAAATTATATAAGGATAAATTATATAATTTATATAAGAGAATTAAAATAATGAGAGAGTTAATAAATGTGAAATTATTGATTAATTGATAATTATGGAGGAATTTAAAAAATTATTTAAGAAAGGAGAATGTAAATATATAAATTATATAATATTAAATTATATAATTTATATATAAAGAAATTATTGTAAATATTAAAGAAATTGAATAATAAATAAGAAAAAGGAATGTTTTAAGTTATTAAAAATGATATTTATGTATAATGGAATTATTATGACTTTTATGAAAAATAATATTTCGGAAACGTGAACATGTTAATGTAACATGTTGTCCAAGTAATGGAGTGAAAAATTATGAAAAATAATTTTTATAAGTTATATGAATTATTTTATGATTTTTGGAGGTATAAATTACCTCATATAATTATATACATGGCATTATGCGTATACAAAATTTGTCATGTAAAATACCCAAAAGAGGTATTAATATTAATAATAAATCATATTATGATTTTTAGTGAATTAAAATAAATATTTTATATACATTATATAAAATATTTATTACACGTTATAATTATGTAATGTATTAGAAAATTAAATTGCATGCATGATTTTTACTTTGAACTTTCGGGAGAAAGAAAAGTCGGTGGAATGAAATTTTTTATTCAAAAATTTGTAAGCAAATTGGGTGTATAAAAGAGAGGAAAAAGAACAAGAAAGGAAAAGAAAGAAAGAAATAGAAAGCAAAAAGATAACCAACTCTCCTTCTCCATTTCTTCCACCATCCGTAGCCACAGACCACCGAGCACCATCATGAGAGAGGAATTATTGGTGCTTCCATGGAAGGATTTCAAAGCTTTTTGGAAGGTACAAAATTAATTATTTGAATTATTTTGTGTATTATGGGTAGTAAAATAATTTGGAAGAAAATTAGTAATTAATTAGAATATTTATTCTAAATAATTTTAGGATGTATATATATGAATTATGAAATTTTTGGAATGATTTTGTGGTGAAAAATTGAAGCAAAAATGATAAATTTTGCATGTTTTGTACTGTTGCCGGAAGAAATCTGGAGGAAGAAATAAAAAGTCTGCCGCGCAATGCGCGACAACCATTTTTTTTGCCAGGCGCGGTATGAAACGACGTCGTTTTGGAGTAGTTGGGCAGGGCCGCGCAATGCGCGACTGAAGTTTCCGGAAGAAGGGGCCAAACGACGTTGTTTTGGGTCGTCCGGGAGTAGGTTCGCGCAATGCGTGGCCGCGGTTAGTGGCGAAATGACGGTTTTGCCCCGAACTTTTTTGGAAAGGACTAGCGTGTCCTTTTGCCGCGTGAATTTCCGGATATGCCCCTGAGCTTTTCTTTTAATACTGAACATGTCCCTAGAAGCACATAAATTACTAAAATGTCCCTGGACTTTCCGTGAAATACCGAATGTGCCCCTAAGGGCGCGAAAATTACCAAAATGCCCTCAGAAGTGATTTTAATTGAAATAAATGTTTAAAAATTATTTAAAAATCATAGAAAAATATAGAAAAATACTAAAAATATAGAAATGATGTTTGGATATTAAATTTAATATTTTTGTAAAAATATTAAATATTGGGGATTAATATTTAAATATTTTAAATATTAATCTAATGAGTTTAAAAGTTAGAAAATGATTAAATAAATTTTTTAGGACAACCAGATATGTTAAAATTTGTCCGATGAGCCGGGTTGTCCGAAGTGAAGGAGTTGATATTAAGTTATATTAATATTTAAGGGACGAGTTTAATATAATTAACCATATAAATTAATAATTGGCCCAAAGATGATATTAATTAAGTAAATTAATATCATAAGGAGATAAATAATTATTATTTGATTATTTTATGATCATAGGTTGATCGAGTTAAGGGTTTGAGCTATTAATTTAAATAACTGGACGTCAGGTAAGTTCTTCAGTCCTTAAATGTTAAATGTTGACTGTTATGATATGATGATATTTATTAAATGCATATAAATTATGTGCTATGTGATCTGTGGATAATATGACGACTATGTGATCTTTGTGCACTGATATGAGATATATTGTATAGTAGAGGCACAACACGTAATGCATGACATACACCAAGCATGATAAGGTATGTGTTACATGAAGTATAAACTGTTGAACTTGCTGAGCCGTTGTGCTCATTACTTGCTTAATAAACATTTTTGCAGGAAAGAAATGAATTTCAAGAATATCAGATTTTGTAGAGACGGATTGACCTAAGAGGTTGTAAACATAATTGTTATATTTTCATATTATAATCCAATGCGGATAAATTTGCTAAGTTTATGTTGATGCGTTGTATATGTATACATGCAAATTTGGTCCAGATAGGACAAGTAGAATTAAAATATGAAATTGATTGTTTAATGGAGTTGGTATGAAAAAAGATTATTATATGTTTAATTATGAATGAGGATATAAAGAAATTTTGTATGGATATAAATGATATTAAATGGTTAATGTTGAGCGTTATGACACCTGTAATAGAAAGAAAAAAGTAAAGGTTGCGATCTAGGGACTAGGATCAATAAATGATGTTTTAAATGATCAAATATTTAATATAATGATTGAGAAAAAGAAAAATTTATACCGAAAAATTAGTAATTGATGATTTTAAAATTAATTTTTTAATGAAATAAGATGATTAAAGATTTATTAACGGACCGAAATTTGGACGTTAAAAAGATAATGTATAATAAATACAAAGTTTAAGGAAATAAAGTTGGTCGAATTTCGGGGTCGTTACAATATTTGATGTGATAAACATATACTTTGTAATCTTATTCGTTTATTGATAAAAGTTTTATTTAAAGGAATTTTCTTTATTCATAATTAATTCGTTAAATTAATTAAATGAATAAAATTCATAGTTTTGAGCAGTGCTTTTAGAATTATGATGATGATCATGCTAATGAGATTTAAATTCTAGATAACTCAAAACTAAAATTATTTTAAATTGTGGGATCACTAAAAATGGGATTAGTGAATTCGGATATATTAGTACATACTATGCTTGCTCTTATGAAGAAGATGATTGATCTCATAATCATTTATGTGGAGACACTAAAACAAATATGTATGTGCTTATTAGAGAATAAGTTCATTGAACGTGACTCGCTCAAGGAATACCTAATGGAGTTTTACTTGGCTGTCAATAAGAGTTCCTTATGTGATAGTAGTACAAGTGATCCTTGGACTTGAGATCATCATAGTATCTTGTGTATGATGAGTTATGTTTTGACATATTCCTTAAGACCTTTAGGGTATATCAAAGGGTATGCTCGGGAATAATAAGTTGTATATGAAGATAGTTAAATGATCAACAAATAGTCTATCACTTTTAGTAAAAGGAGAGAATGTCCAATGTGATTCGATAAATAACAACTTAGTAGTCCTCGGCCAAGGCGTAATGAAATTAGGATGAAGTTTCTAATTTGCATTATTTAGAGTTGTGCATTTGATAATCGAAATGCATATAATCAAATAAAATAAGACTTGACAATAATTTCATATCTTATATTTGATTGAGACATTGTATGGTAGAATGATTGAATTGTACGAAAATGTTCTTTTATGATTAAATGTTGATATCTATATTATCTAAAAAGTCGTTGATGGCTAAGGGGGTTTACTCTTATTGTGGAATAAATATTATTTATTTAAATAAATTAAATAATTTAATTTATTTGTATTACTAAGATTAGAATGATTCTAATTAATTTATTCTAAAATCGGTTTAATATGGAGAACCTAAAGGGTCACATCGCAAAAGAAAAATATTTATTTAAGAAGTGAATGACATAATCGTAATAATAAATGAAGTATATTTAATTTATACTATGGTGATAGAATAAATTAAATAACTTAATATTTATTATTTAGTATTTTAAAAATACTAATTATAAATTAATAAAAGGAGTCTTATTATTATTATTGTTATTATTATTATTATTATTTAGTTCCTAAATAGTTTAAGAATTAATTAATAAGAGTACTATCATATTAGTTCCTAATTAGATTAGGAATTAATTTAAAACCCCACTTCTAAAGAGTTTAGGAGGATTATCTATATCTATAAATAAGAGTAGTTTTATTATGAATTAGGGTTACATACACTTTCATAAGATTTGAGAGAGTACTCACATATTCTCTTCATCTAAGTAGTTAGAAGAGCGAGAAAATTAGGGTTTGTCATCATTCACTTTTTAAATTCATATTTTTCTTGGTGGATCACCTCTAGAGGCTACACACTTGGATAACTAACCTTGATAAAATGAATCTAATCGATAGATTTGGAGAAGAACGTGAAGAAATTTAGAGTTGAACTTATACCTGTGGATGCTTTGCTTCTACAAAGGTATAATTCTTTAACTCATTATTGGTTAATTAATAATTGTGCATAAAAGTCGATCTTGGTTATGGTTAGTAAAAAATTTAAAATATGATTTTATCATACTTTCGCTGTTATTATGTAATTTAATTGTATGTTCATTAATTTTTACAAACCAACAGTTTGAAATCTGAGAATCAGAGCGTAATAATGTTTACCGACTAGTGTAAATTTAAAAATATCAGTCGACCGTTGGATACTTATCAGGAGAAGGCATACAGTATGATGTCATCCATGTGATTACCATTTTTAGTATACTGCAAATGAAGACAGAGCTAAAAGTAAATTGACAATTACCTTCCAGTGTCAAGATCGGAGATCTTTAAGGATTAACATCAAGATCAAAGTAACGGCTACTTTCCAACGGGCACTTTAGCTGACGTTTCTCTATAAATATAAACTTTCATTTGAATTTAAAAAGTGAGGAGAAGGGGAGCAAACAAAGTAGGAGAAAAGAGAGAGTATAAGTTGAACGTTTAAATCGTAGAATTAAAAAAGAGAGAAAAAAAAAAGAAAATTAATCTGCTAAATATACATATCATTAACCCAAAGTTAATACATACTTTGAAGAATCAATCAAGAGTGAATTCCACAAATTAGAACAGTGAAAACGAAGATAGATCAAAAGGCTCCAGAGATCAATATCAAGAAGAAATCACTCAGCTGCTAAGTTTTATCAGTGAAGAAGAACTTAATGCTAACTTGGCAGCACCTCAACCATATTCATCAACAACATCAGTAGAAAGATGAGACTTAGTGACTCGTCTGATTCTGACAGAATCAGGCCCTGTATGGGATGGACTTAGTGTCTAAGCGGGGATGGTTCTTAGTGGACCAGGTCTGAGTGACCAAAATTCTGAGACTTAATGACTCAAAGGAATCTTAGTGGTTTAGGTGTAATAGATCTTAGTGATCAAATTGTAATGAGCAATAATATCGTTAGTGGATTCCATGCCAGAAGTGCAGAGGAGTGGAATAGGAGATCTTTATGCTCCAAATCACTTAAACTTCTCGTGTCTTCTTATGTCTTTTACTGCTTTAGCTTACTCATGCATCAACTGCCAAGGACACTAACTGCTCTAAATATTTTTAACTGATTTATCATTTGCAATAACATTTCAGTAACCTAGCTCAAATCAGAACTGGCATTTTACAATCTCATATTTTGGAAGAGGCTTTATTAAGTTAACTATTTCGCTGCAATTACAAAGTTAAATGATTTGATACTTAAGTGTTAAAATAAAAGAAATTTAAATTGATCTATTCAACCCCCCTTTCTAGATCACCTTTGTGCCAGCAAGAAACCAACAATTGGTATCAGAGCATGTTCTCTTGATTGAAGCTTGACAGCTTGAGCAGATCCTGTTGTTGGTTTGTAATATCCATGAACATGCAATCAAATTACACAATAACAACAGAAGTATGGTAAAATTAGAATTTAAAATTTTACAAACCATAACTAGGATCGACCTTTATGCGTAACTAGTAATTAACAAGAAGGATATAGAGAATTATACCCTTGTAGATTTTACCTTTCCACAGGTACGTGTTCAACTCCAATTCCTTTGTGTTCTCCTTGAATTCCACTAAGTAGATTTCTTTGATCAGCGTCAGCCACCCAAGTGTTTGTCATCTAGAGGCGATCTACAAGGAAGAATAAAGATTCAAGAAGTGGGTGATGACAAACACTAATTTTCTCTCTCTTTTAATTTCTCAAATCTAGAGAACTTGTCAGTACTCTCCCAAAACTTATAGAAGCGTATGTAACCTCAATCCATAGTAAGACTTCTCTTATTTATAAATATAGTCAACCCACCTAACACCTTTAAAAATATGATTTTTAATTAAACTCCTAATCTAATTAGGAACTTAATTAATTTAATATAATAATTATAATTCCTAAACTATTTAGAAACTTAATTATCATTTACGAGAGTACTCTTATTAATTAATTCCTAAACCATTTAGGAACTAAATAAAATGATGATGATGATAATAATAATAATAATAATAATAATAATAATAATAATAATAATAATAATAATAATAATAATAATAATAATAATAATAATAATAATAATAATAATAATAATAATAATAATAATAATAAGACTATATTTATTAATTTATAATTAGTATTTCTAAAATACTAAATAACAAATATTAAACCATTTAATTTATTCTATCCCCGTAGTATAAATTAAATATAGTTAATTTATTATTACGATTATGCCATTTACTTTTTAAATAATTAATTATTTTTTTTGTGGTGTGACCCTTTAGGTTCTCCATATTGAATTGGCTATAGAATAAATTAATTATAATTATTATAATCTTATTTATATAAATAAATTAAACTATTTAATTCATTTAAATAAATAATATTTATTCCATAATAAGGGTAAACCCCATTAGCAATAAACGAATTTTCAGCTAATGTAGATTTCAACATTTAATCACAAAAGAACTTATTCAGCGAATAGTTATCGTACAATTCAATCATTCTACCTTATAATGTCCCAATCAAATATAAGACATGGTATTATTGTCAAGTCTTATTTTTTTTGGTTATATGTATTTCGATTCTCAAATGAATAACTCTAATCAATGTAAATTAGAAACTACTCTTTAATTACCATTATGCATTGGCCAAAGACTATTAAATTATCATTTATCAAATCGTATAAGACATTCTTCTCTTTTACTAGAAGTGGTAGATTCTTTGTTTATTATTCACCTATCTCTATGCATAACTTATTATACTCGAACATACCTTTGATATACCTTAAAGGTTTTAAGGAATATGTCAAAATATAATTCATCATACACAAGATACTATGATAATCTCATGTCTAATGATCACTTGTACTATAATCACAAAAGGAACTCCTATTGACAAACAAGTAAAACTCTATTAGTTGTTCCTTAAGCGAATCATGTTCAATGAATTTATTCTCTAATAAGCACCTACATACTTACTTTAGTGTCTCTACACAAATGATTATGAGATCAATTATCCTTTTCATAAGAGGAAGCATAGTATGTACTAATTTATTCGGCTTAACTAATCCCAATTTTAGTAATCCCATGATTATGAACAATTTTAATTTTGAGCTATCTTGAATTTAAATCTCAATAGCATGATCATTATTGTAACGACCCCGAAATTCGACCCACTTAATTCCCTTAAATCTTGTATTTAATAAACATTATTTTCATTACGTCCAAATTTCGGTCCGTTAATAAATCTTTCATCACCTAATATGATCCATTATTTAATTTCAAAATCATCAATTACCAAATTTTCGGTATAAATTTTTCTTTTTCTCAATCATTGTATTAAAATATTTGGATATTTAAAATCCTTACATCTGGATCCTAGTCCCTGGATCGCAACCTTTATTTTTCTTTCTTTTACACGTATTATGAAGCTCATCATTTAAAATTTACTATTATTTATTTTTATACAAATATTCCTTGGTGCGTCATTCGTAATCAAACATATAATACCTTTATCGTAACATCTATCTAGTACCATTACAGTTCATAATTGAACTTTTATCATATCCAGATTCAACTTATATATACATACAATTCATCACAGTAAATAAACAAATTTATCCATTTAAATTATATTATTAACAATATAACAATCACGTTTTCTACCTTCTAGGCAACTCATCTCAAACTTAATCCAATATTCTTGAATTTCATTTCTTTCCTGCAAAAATGTTTATTAAACAAATAATGAGCACAGCGGCTCAGCAAGTTCAACAGTTCATGCTTCACGTAGCACATACCTTAACATGCTGGGTGTGTGTCATATATCATGTGCTTGTGCTTCAACTATAGCAATATATCTCATATCGTTGCACAAAGAACAGATTGTGGTCATATTAAACATGTATCACATAGCACATAATTTGTATGCATTTAAAACAAGAATTGCATATCATAATAGTTTAACATTTAACATAAAAGGGATTGAAGAACTTGCTTGGAAATCCAACTTATTAAATTGGTAGCTCAAACTTTTTATTCGATCAACCTATAATCATAACATAATCAGATAATAATTATTTATCTCTTTAAGATATTAATTTAATTAATTAATATCATCTCTAAAGTAATTAACCCTACCCGACAATTTATTTTAGGGTACCGAGTCAATTATTAATTAATATGGTTAATTATATTAACCTCGTTCCTTAATAAATTTATTTAACTTAATAACCAATGCCTTCAATACGGACAACCCGGCTCATCGAATAAAATTTAGTATTTTCGGTTGTCCGAATTTACATTTATTCATTTTATAACTTTTAAACTTAATGGATTAATATTTAAATATTAATCATATTAATCCCCCATATTTAATATTTTTACAAAAATATTAAATTTAATGCCCAAACACCATTTCTATATTTTTAGTATTTTTCTGTAATTTTCTATAATTTTTAAACATTTATTTCAATTAAAAATCATTTCTGGGGGTATTTCGGTAATTTCCGCGCCCTTAGGGATATATCCGGCATTTCCCGAAAAGGCTGGGGGCTTATCCGTAATTTCAGTAACGTTAGGGACAAATCCGAAATTTTTCGGAAAGTTCAGGGGAAATTATGTAATTTCCGTGCCACTAGGGACACGGTTGGTATTTCAGGAAAAGGGCAGGGGCATAATCATAAATTTCACAGAATTTGTCGGCCGCGCATTGCGCGCGGCGCCCCACAGTCGACGCCAAACAGCGTCGTTTCGGCCCTTCTTCCAGAATTCTCTACCGCGCATGACGCGGCCTGCCCTTACAGCCCCAAAACGCCGTCGTTTTTGGGCATGACGCGACAGTCTTTTTTTTTTCTTCTTCCTTTTTCAGCGTAACAGTACACCAACCATGCAAAATTTCTCCACAAAAACTATTCCAAAAATTCTATAAATCATACTTCTACATCAAATAATTATTTTAATTATTTTCTATTTTTCCACACAATTAATTTATTACTAAAAATTACATAATAAATCATACAAATTAATATTTATACCTTTCAAAGGCTTGAAATTCTTCCTTAATGACATCAAATAATTCCTTTCTTCTCCCTCTTGGTGCCATAGTGGTTCGGTGGCGGTGACATGGTGGTTCGGTGGTTACGGGTGGAGGTGGAAGAAGAAAATGAGAGCTTGTTTGGCTTTTTCTTTTCTTTTCTTTTTCTTGGTTTCTATTCTTCCTTTATCCTTTTATAGGCATACAAGTCTAACCAATTTTTTTTTTTTTTTTGGAGTAAAAAATTTAACCACTGACATAGCCAAATCTCTTGAATGTTCCAGCCAAATAAAGCATGCAAATTAATTATTTTATACATTACGTAATTATTACGTGTAATAAATATTTTATATAACAAATATAAAATATTTATTTTAATTTACTAAAAATCATAATATGATTTATCAATAATATTAACACCCTTTTTGGGTACTTTCTTGACAAATTTTGTACACGCATAATGACATGCATGTAATTATTTGAGATAATTTATACCTCTAAAAATCATAAAATAATTCATATGACTTATAAAAATTATTTTTCATAATTTTTCGCTTCGTTACTTGGACAACATATTACATTAAGATGTTCACATTTCTGAAATATTATCCTTCATAAAAGTCATAATAATTCCATTATACATAAATATAATTTTTAATAACTTAAAACATTCATTTTCCTTATTTATTATTCAATTTCTTTAATAATCACATTAACTTTCCTTATATAAATTATATAATTTAATATTATATAATTTATATAATTACATTATTCCTTTCTAATTATCCCTTAATTGCATAATCAATAATTATATATTTATTAATTTAATCCTCTTATATAAATTATATAATTATTTTTATATAATTTATATAATTATAAGTTCCTTCATTCATTACTTTAATTTCCTTATATAAATTATATAATTTATTATTATATAATTTATATAATTACATTTCTTCTTAATTAATTTCTACTTCCTCTAAAATTCTTAATTAAATCAAAATTCAATAATTTCAATTTTATTAACTTCTTTCATTATCTTTTCATTTAAACTTGGATTAATTTAATTATTAATCCCTTAATTGTCATAATTAATAACATTTATAATTATCAATTAAACATAACACACATACATATAAAAATGTATATATATAAATATATACATATTTAATTCATGCCTTTCACATTATCACATAACCTCATTTAAAATCATAATTTATGTATTTTCACAATAATTTTTAAATATTATTCATTTCATTAAGACTTCTCTTATTTTTCATAAATTATTTTTAAACAATCTATTTATTCTTCAATTATTTTTATTTAATCACAATTTGTCATCATCTCTGTACGGATTTAATTTACCAATTAAATCCTTTTTCATACCTTAATTTACATAAAATAATAATTAATTTATACAACCTTGATAATTTTTATCAATTAAATTCTCATTTAATATTATTAAGAAAAATCCTGAAAATTCGGATCCTCACAATTATCATGATTATAAAAGCATTACTCAATAACTATGGGTTTATCACAATTAATGTCATCTATTAAATATGGATAAAAAAAATGTCTTTGTATAATTAAACTTTTATTAATAAATAAATAAGATTACAAAGTACATGCTACATCGTATCAAATATGATTGGCATGTATGCATACTACTTTCAATCCCCCACATGCATTAAAGCCAATTGCTATAGTATCTAATACCCATCTTCTCTAAGCGACGATCAAACTGCTATTGAGTTAAAACTTTAGTAAATAGATCTGCTATGCTGTACTGAGAGTCTGCCATTTCTATGATGTTGGCTCCTTTTTTTAATGAATTTTCTAATCATACAGAAGTGCTGCAACACATGTTTGGAATTTAGATGAGACCCAGGTTCCTTGGCGAACTAAACTCATTTAATGCTAGGAACCATTCCAAGTTCTGTAATGAACTTGTTGAACCAAACAATTACCTTTACCACTTCACTTATAGTTATTTACTGTGTCCTTGTCACTAAATTAGCAACTCTTTGTTGTTTGAAATTTTTCCAACTCACAGTACCACCAGTCAAGGTAATCATACAACTTGAAATAGATATGTTGTTATCTTGGTTAGTTTGAAAAACTTGAGTCTGTTAAGCCCTTTAGTTTCAAATCATACTGATCATTAGAAACTCTTTTCTAATATTCTTCTTTAGGATTGAACTGATATCTTATCACACATAAGCAATATCAGGTCTAGTACATATCATCTATACATGATAAATTCTATTGCCGAAGTATAAAGTATCTTATTCATGTAATCTCTCTATACCAGTGTCTTTGGGACATATACTAGGACATATTTACTCCCTGACTTATCAACATGATACCTCTTGGAGTTTGACATGTTAAACTAGCATAAAATCAATGTACGTTCCTTGGGTCAAGCCAAACATCCTTTACGATTTATCTGTATAGACCTTTATTCTTAATGGAATGTTAAGATGCTTTTTCCAATTCCTTGATGGAGAAGTGTTTAGACAACTGCATCTTCACTGATTGTAGTATTGGTATGTCATTCTTTATCAGTATATCATCATATAGTACTAGGAATGTTATTGTGAGGATCCAAATTTTCAGGATTTCTTTAATAATATTAAATGAGATTTTAATTGATAAAATTATCAAAATTGTTTAAATTATTTATGATATAAGTAATTTAAAGTGTGTGAAGGAATTTAATTGGTAAATTAAAAATGTACCAAGATGGGGATGAATTGTGTGCAAATAACATAAATGAAAAAGTAAATAAATTGTTTAGAAACAAATTATGAAGAATAAGAGAAATTCCATGTAAAGGTAAATTGTACAATTAAATTGTTATGGCAAGGTAGAAATTATGATTTTAAATGAGGTTATGTGGTAATGTGAAATGCATAAATTAGATATGTATATATTTATATATATACATTTATATATATGTGTGTTATGTTTAATTGATAAAATTATAAATTTCATTAATTATGGCAATAGAGGGATTAATGATTAAATTAATCCAGAAATTTATGAAAAGCTAACGAGGAAGTTAGTATAATTGTAATTATTGATATTAGATTTTATCAGAAATTGTGGAGGAAGTTTAGAAATTAATTGAGAAGAAATGTAATTATATAAATTATATAATAATAAATTATATAATTTATATAAGGAAAATTAAAATGTTGTATGAAGGAAATAATAATTATATAAATTATATAAGAGTAATTATATAATTAAATTAATTAAGGATGGAAGAAAATTTTATAAATTGTATTTATGTAAAATGGAAATTATTTAAAAAGGAATAATGTAATTATATAAATTATATAATATTAAATTATATAATTTATATAAGAAAAGTTAATGCAAAAATTAAAGAAATGGAAAAGAAATGAGAAAATGAATGTTTTAATTTAATAAAAATTATGGTTATGTATAACGGAATTATTATAACTTTTATGAAGGATAATATTTTAAAAACGTGAACATATTAATATAACATGTTGTCCAAGTAATGAAGTGAAAAATTATGAAAAATAATTTTTATAAGTTATAGGAATTATTTTAGGATTTTTGGAGGTATTAATTACCTCATATAATTACATGCTTGTCGTTATGCGTGTACAAAATTTGTCAAGTAAAGTATCCAAATGAGGTATTAAAATTATTTATAACTCATGTTATGATTTTTGGTGAATTAAAATAAATATTTTATATATATTATATAAAATATTTATTACACGTAATAATTACGTAATGTATTAAATTAAATTGTATGTTTGATTTTTTTGGAATTTTCGAGAAGGCTCGAGTTGGTGGCGTGTGAGTGGGATATTAAAAACCAAATTTTGCATGTACGCCTTATAAAAAGGGGAGAAAAGAAATAAAAAGGAAATAAAAAGAAAAAACAAGTAAAACTCTTTATCTCTCTATGTTGCACCCCCTCGTGAGCCACCAACCACCAAGCCATCCAACCAGCATGGCTACAAGAGGGAGAAGAGGAAATTTTGGGGCTATTAAAGGAAGGAATTGCAAAGCCTTGGAAGGTATAAAAGTATTTTATTTGTTTTATTTATGTAATTTTGGTGTTAAATAAAGTTTATGAAAAAATAGAAAATAATTAGAATAATTATTCCCAATAATTTTAGGATGTATATATATGAATTATGTAATTTTTGGAAGGGTTTTGTTATGAAAAATTGGATCAAATGATGTTATTTTTGCTTGGGTGGCGTACTGTTCGCGGAAGGTAAGGAAGAAGAAAAGAAAAGGCTGTCGCGCCCCATTTTTTTTCCAGCGCAGGCTTGAAACGGCGTTGTTTTGGGACGCGTCTGGGGTGATCCGCGCCATGCGCGCGACCAAAATCCGCAGGCCGAACGACGTCGTTTAGACAGGCGGAAGTTTCCGGAACAAGCCTGTGAACGACGTCGTTTTGGAATGACAAGGGAAGGTCCGCGCAATGCGCGGCCGCGGTTTTCGACGAGAAAATTACCTTTTTGCCCCCGGCCTTTTTCGGAAAGGACTAACGTATCCTTTGGCTATGTGAATTTCCGGATATTCCCCTGAGCTTTTGTTTTAATACCGAACATGTCCCTAAGAACACTAAAAGTACGAAAATGCCCCTGGACTTTTCGAAAATTTTTTGTTATGTCCCTAGAGTTGCTGAAATGACCAAAATGCCCCTAGAAATTAGTTTTTAATGAAATAAATGTTTAAAAATTAGTTAAAAAATATAGAAAATTATAGAAAAATACTAAAAATATAGAAATGATGTTTGGGCATTAAATTTAATATTTTTGTAAAAGTATTAAATATTGGGGATTAATATTTAAATGTTTAAATATTAATCTAATAAGGTTACAAGTTAGAAAATGATTAAATAAAATTTTCGGACAACCGAATATGCTAAATTTTATCCGGTGAGCCAGGTTGTCCGTATGGAATGTATTTAATATCAAGTTATATTAATATTTTATGGGACGAGGTTAATATAATTAACCATATTATTTAGTTATTGACCCAGTACCCTAAAATAAATCGACGGGTAGAATTAATTACATTATAGATGATATTAATTAAGTAAATTAATATCATAAATAGATGAATAATTATTATTTGATTCTTTTATGATCATAGGTTGATCGAGTAAAGGGTATGAACTACCAATTTAATATTTCAGGCAAGTTCTTCAGTCCTTTAATGTTAAATGTTGACTGTTATAATATGATAATACTTGTTCAAATGCATGTAAATTATGTGTTATGTGATCTGTGGCTAATATGACAACTATGTGTACTCTGTGCAATGATGTGAGATATATTGCTATAGTAAAAGCACAAGCACATGATGTATGACACACACCGAGCATATTAAGGTATGTGCTACGTGACGCATAAACTGTTGAACTTGCTGAGCCGTTGTGCTCATTACTAGCTTAAAATAAACTTTTGCCGGTTAAGAAATGAATTTCAAGAATATCAGATTATGTAGAGACGAATTTTTCCTAAAAGGTTGTGATCATTATTATTATATGTTTATATTATGATTCAAAATGGATACATTTACAAAATTTGTATTGACGTGATGTATGCATGTATAAATGGGATCCAGACAGGGCGAATAGAGTTATATTATAAACTATAATTGTTCAAGATGATTAATATGATAGAGACGATTATATAGCTATGTTTAAATGATGAATCATGAAACAAAGAATATTGGATGGATATAAACAACACTGAATTTAAATGTTGAGCTTAATTGAGTTTCACGATAATGACAATAGAAAGAAAAAGTAAAGGTTGCGATCCAGGGACTAGGATCACGATGTAAGATTTTAAATATCCCAATTATTTTAATACAATGATTGAGAAAAGTGAGAAAAAGAAAAATTTATACTGAAATATTTGGTAATTGTTGATTTTAAAATCAATTATTGGATTAAAGAAAGGATTGAAGATTTATTAACGGACCGAAATTTGGACGTAAGAAAGATAATGTTTAATAAATATGAAATTTAAGGTAATAAAGTGGGTCGAATTTCGGGGTCGTTACAGTTATAGTACTCCCACAAACCTTTTGTACACATTTGGTTCATCCTCGTTTTTGATAAAATCAAATTCTTTTGATTGTCTCATTTAAAACAGATGTTTCATCTTTGAAAAACTTACTTTAATCCATAATTGGATTGTTGTACCTTACATACTTGATTTACTCCATCTCTATGGAGACAAACCCCCTTGGTTGTATCATATATATATCCTCTATATATAGTAAGCTGTTAATGCAAGTAAAATCCGAATGGATATAAGTATTTTTAGTAGTGTAAGGTTTCATTATAGTCAACTCATTGACCTTGTATGAAACTAGTTAAATATTTAAACATTACCTCAATATAATTTATTACATTAAATATATTTAATAACTTCCATTGTCATTAGACATGCACAGTATGCCGGACTGGTCCGGCCTGGCCTGGGCCTGGTAGGCTTTGGCCATTGACCAGGCCAGGCCGGGCTTTGACTTTTGGGCCTGTAGGCCGGGCCAGGCAAGGCTTCTCGATCAAAGTCTGGCCTTTTGAGGCATGTAGGCCAGGCCGGGCCAAGCCCGTAGGCCGGGCCAAGCCCGTAGGCCGGGCCAAGCCCGTAGGCCGGGCCGGGCCAGGCTTGTAGGCCAGGCCGGACCAGGCTTTAGGCCGGGCCAGGCCAGGCCAGGCCAGTCCTTGGGCCGGGCCGGGCCAGACCAGACCTAAAAATGTAATCAACTAATTTTTAATGTGAAATATAAATATTAAATAAACTAACTACTATATTAATTAAATGTATTGACAAAAAATTAAAAATGAGTAATTAATCAATAATAAATAATGAGTCGGTTATAAATATTTTGCTTCAAAATATTTTAAAAATGTCTTCAAAATTCAAATCTTCAAAAAATGTATCTTCCTATCTTCAAAAAATATCTCTTCGTTATATTTTCAAAAAACATATCTTCAATCTTAAGAAAAAACATATATTTTCAATATTCTTGGATGTGCAATTTCGTTAGTTTTTACTCCAACTTCGAGATCTTCTGAGTTATCTTGATTGTCTATTACATCTTGTACTCTTCTTTGTGCGGCAAGATAATCTCTATAACAAATGCATATCTCCAACGATTCTGGGCTAAGTCTACTTCTCTTTTCAACCAATACCTTGCTAGATAAAGAAAAATATTGATGAATTTATTTATCTAACTTTTAAAAAAAATTAATCTTGAAAATTTGAGTAGTATATTTTTAGATAATTTATAATTATAGTGAATCAATTTTAAATTTAAATATATTTTAAAATTAATTTTAGAATACCCAAATTAATTAATTCTATTTTGAAACTGAAAAAGTTATACAACATTAACTGGATTTGTCAACCAATTGTGATTAGTACAATGAACAAAAAAGCCAAACAAAGTTTTTCAAAGTTTATTATCTCCTTACAATGAACCATTTCTTCCCTTCATTCGTTTTTTTTTTCTGCTTATATATATCAAGTTATAGTCTATAGTTAAAACGAATTAGCTAGGCTTGACAGGCTGGGTCGGGCCGGGCTTTTTGTAGGCCGTGCTTTTTTGTAGGCCGGGTCAGGCCGGGCCAGGCCGAGCTTTTACGTCAAAATAGCAACCTGTTCGAAGACTGTAGGCCGGCCCGGCCCAGTTCGGGCTTTGACCAGGCCGGGCTTTGACTAGGCCAGGCTCAGGCCAGGCCAGGCCGGCCTGTGGGCCGTAGGCTTTTTGTGCATCCCTAATTGTCATTCTTAATTTAATTCACAATTATATATATATATATGTATGTATGTATGTATATATATATTCGTTCACATCACTGCACAAAATTTAATTAATATTATATTATTAATAAAATTTTGTTTAAAAAAAAATTATTACGAAAATTCTTGGTCGTTACATTCTTTCCCCTTATAAGGATTCCGTCTCTGGAATCTCTATTTCAAGGTTAAATGAAAAGATTAGGATATTTTTCCTACATCTTTTATTCGAGTACCCCAACTACATCTACCATATTAAGGTTCCTCCAAACTATCTTCACAAAAGGTTCTAATTTTATATTTCTCTTGCTTGTTCACTCTCGTCAATTATTTGAATAGGGAGTTCTTCACACATTAAATCTTTTTTTAATTTGATTAGATTCATCTTCTAATATAAGTTTTTAATCCTAATTACGTTTGAATCGTTCTAGTACTTCATCCATCTGTCTGAGGATGATACGCGGTGTTCAACCTAAGTTGCGTTCGCCCACGCTCTTGCTTCGCATTTAAGGATTTCATCATTTTCTTCACAAGTACATCTATAAGTTCACCACCTCTAGACATTTTCTACAAAACCTTGTTCTTCGTACCAACATTTTTATATTCAAATAGCACATACGTTGCAAATTTTAACTTTGGGGAATTTTTATAATTCACCGCTTAATACTCGAAATGAGTTTCACTAACTATTATACGGTGATAATCCTAAGGTTTTCAACACCTAAGATTTATAACTTATCAGCTCTGATACCAACCCGTGACACCCCTAAATTCAGGTTACCTCAAACCCGGGTCCGGTGCTCATGATATTACACATACATCATCTCTATCTACCCATTCAAAATGCGAAAAATCATAATTTATAAAATAACTTAACATTTTTACATCAATCCCATGTTTTTTAACCTTAATAATATAAACATAGTATTCAAAAGGTTTACAAGATAATATAACTAGAATAAATACAGATTTAGCTACTCCGTAGGTCTTCCTTTACCCTTGTCCTTCCTTGATCCTTTTGGAGTCTCGGGCTTAGCTGTAAATGTTTAATTTATACAAGGGTGAGCAACAATATTGCTCAGAAAGATTTAAAGACATTTTAATAATATATGAATCGAGAATAATCTTAGTAGACATGCTTCAACAATTTAAACAGTAATTGTAAAGTATTATGAAATAATCGATATTCCATCGGTAAGAAGAACTAGAATATAAATGATTCAATATTTAACAATAAGAAGAAGTTAGAATACAAATGATTCAACATTTAACGATAAGACGAAGTTAGAATATGAACGATTCAATATCAAATTTTAAGTTCTGAATTTACATGCTGAGCGGTCATTAAGGACCTTGAACGACTAGAGGGATTATCAGTTAATCACTGAATACCTCAAGAATGTGTTAATCATTTAGGACAAATTACACTCTCTGCAAGTACTTAGGGGATTAAGCTATTATACCCTATGTCATAATTCATAGCGTACGAGGTCGGTTTCCTGACATAAAAGTTATCCCTACTAAGAGGGTTTAATCATCTCAGTTTATTATGGAGTCTGCACCAACTATTTGGTTTGGATAACTTTTAAGAATATATGAATTTAAAATCATACATTAATAATTTGTCTAGCTAAAACGATATGGCATAGACTTTCATTTAAAATCTCAGTTCATGCAATAATAGAGCTATAAGCTCCAACGGTTCAATAAATAAACGATATCTCAAATGTACACAAGTGTGAATATAACATACATTTAAATGATAGAATTACAAAAAATAGTTCGGATAAAACATTTGCTCAATAAGTACAAGTATAGAAAGAGACTTGCATAATAAGAATAAGTTCAACAAAACTTGCTCAATGAAAACAAGTTTAAGATAGAAAACTTACCTTTCGCGTCATTTATGTTTACCTTTACTACCCAGTCTCACGAATAGCCTACATATATAATATAGTTGGCCCATAAATTAATGCTTGTTATAAACCGTCACACTTTCGCTATTAAGCCCATCATGTCCTAGTTTAAGACACTAGTCTTTCACATAAGTTGGCACATACCACATTAGTTCTTATTACATCCTAAGTTCATATAGTGCAACTACGCATTCATTATTAATGTATTCTTCAATTTAGTTTATTTAACTACTTTCATTAATTTTAGTTCAGTTTAGCTTTACATCCTTTTATGATGGTTACTCATTCAACCCTTTTGTAATTACACATTCTTTGATCAAATTTTCATTCCATTTCCTTTCAATCATTCAATTTATTAGGTTTTAATATATCAATAAATTACATATGCCAAGCATACATAATTTATACCACTTTCTTCCTTACATTAGTTTTATAGTGTACCCTTACACTAATTATATATCTGATATAGACAAGTATATATATATCTAACACAGACTACGTTGGTTAACTCTACCATTATTATTCTTAATCACCACTTGAATTAGTTTGACACTGATAACTTAGTATGCATATAATATATATTTAGCAAAACATTATTGTCATCTAAGCTTAAGGGTTTATAATACAAGTACCATAGCTTATTCATGCTGATACATACACTCATAACACGTTGGTTAACTATTCTTGTATAGGTCTATACGACTTAATTCACGAACATAACATTACGTCTTTAAGTTATTTTTAAACATTACTCAATTTGGTTCATCATAACATTTCCTTGTCAACTGAGGTTTAAATTACATGATATAACCTTCATGCAAGTCAACTAGCTCATATATAGGCATGCATGACAACCACATAGCAAAAAGCATAAAAAAGCACAACTTGGCAGCAGTAGGGTTGAGCGCAGTTGCGCTGGACCCAAGCGCAGCTGCGCTACTGTACTGGGTTCACTGCAGGTGCGCTCCCTTGCACCACAGGTGCACTCTTTTACAAAATCCCGAATAGAGACAGCCAAACAATCTTAAATCATTATACACTTCATGCATATTCTTATTTCCACAACTTCTAACATGCATTGGTTCTTAGTTACTCAAACTCAATCTACACTTATGAAATGCATATTTAACTTATTTACAAAGATTTATTGATAACTCCAATCATTTTCAAGCTTGATAACCATTTTAGCATAATGAGATTATAGCACTTAACTATCCACCTTTTAGGTCTTTTACTGCTTTACTTTACTTTACTCATGCATCAATTGCCAAGTACACTAATTGTTCTAAATGTTTTTAACTGATTTATCATTTGCAATACCATTTCAGTAACCTATCTCAAAACAGAACTGATATTTTACAATCTCATATTTTAGAAGGGGTTTTATCAAATTAACTATTCCGCTGTAATTACAAAGTTAAATGATTTGATAATTGAGTTTTAAAATAAAAGAAATTTAAAGTGATCTATTCACCCCCCCCCCCCTCTTAAATCACCTTTGTGCCAGCAGGGAACCAATAACCTTAATAATATTAATGGACGTGCAATTACCTGAAGTCTTTTTTATTAAAGATTCAGCTAAACTATTTTGTGTATAAATATGAGCAACAAAATGCTTAACTAAGATTCCAATGGTCATGCAAAAGTTATTAAATGTCATTGATGAAAATTCAGCTACGTTATCAAAACGTATTGACTCAATTAGATGAATTGGGAACTGTAATATCCCAGATATTTACAAGAATTGTAAATAAAATTTGAAATAATTAATTAAAGGTTACAGTTTAAAACCTAGAGTTGTCGAAGTGAAATGTGTAGAAAATGGGTGAATATTTTTTAACATAATTTATTTGTTAGAAATTAAATATGAGAATATTGTAATAATGCATGTAGAGAATTTATTAAGAAAATAAATTCAATTGATAAGTGAAGGTGGTTATATTGATATACATATGTACCTAAAGTGTGCTTGTTAGCCAAATAAGAAGATGAGTAAATTAATACTCAATTAAACTAATAAATTAATTAGTTTAAATATGAAGAAAGAGAAAAAGTCATGAAATATAATTAATTAGGTTAATTATATTGGTTATGAATTAAAGTTATATAAAAACTAGAATGTTTGTCTAAAATGACAATATTAAGAAGTTAATTAATTAAGTAACTAACTTAATTATTAAGTTATTGTATAGAGTCCAATAATGGATTAAAGCAAGTCAATATGTTAATTATTTTAAGTCATGTTGATAAGTGTAAAGAGTCCAAGTAATTTAATTACTACTAGTGGACTAGCCCAAAATGATTATAGATATTAGCCCAATATGGAAATACTTGCATGAAGGTGAGTAATTAAATAATAAGCTCAAATGTTATAGTCCAAGAGGTAATTAAGATAAGTCCAATTAAATTATGTTGGCAAGTATTATATATAAGGTAGTGGTAGTCCAATTAAATTAATTACCTAGCTCAAGTTATGAAAGATGTGTGAGTTGTGTTGGGTAGCCCAAACAATTTAAATAAGAGAGCCCAATGAAAAGTAAACTATGTAGTTCAAACATTTAAAAGTCAAATGTTGGTCAATATGTTGGGAGAATATTTTTCAAGTATTGATTGAGTATAGAGAATTAACTAATGTAGGGTTAATTGAATAATCCAAATTGGTAGACAAGAGAGAGCATTAACCAAACATTGATTAAATGCTAGGTGAGTGAATTTGATAATAAGAATTAACTATGGATAAGTTAATTGAGTAACCCATTGTGGTAAGATAATTTAAGGCAAGTCTAATTAGATTATATTATAAGTCCAATTGATGTATTAAACTAAGTTAAATAAATTAACCTAGTAGTCTATGTAATTAATTAAACCTTGATCCATGTAATAATTAAATAGCTCCATGCTTGTTTTAATTAAATGTAGCATAGAGTATTTAATGTTAGCCCAATGTAACAATTAAATTAAGTCCAAACAAATTAAATGAATGAGTCCAACTTATTTAATTCCTAAGTTTAAGGTGGAGCCCAATAGGAAGTTAAAATGTTGGTCAATGGTTATATATATATGTATATATATATATATATAGATAGATAGATGTATATATGTATATATAAGCTATAAAATTAAAGCAAAAATGGGAGATTTAATCCCATTTTGCTGAGATTTAAGGGGACCCACATGGGGTGGCTTGTTGATCCATGTTGCTTAAATCACATACTTGGTGTTGGTGGTTCAACCACCCTAGTCACTCACCATGTCAATTAACCAATCAATCCATCAAATAGTAATCCCAATTAATCTCTAATTTAACCAATGCTAGTTGATTAGTGGATGTTGATGATGATTAAGGGAGTGCTATATATGGAGTGTTGCACCAATGGTTTGTGTTGGTTAGTCATTTGTCTAGGATGTTCCGACAGCCAAGCACTGGCGTCTAAACGCCCAAATCTACGCCCGGTCACTTTTTGATTCTGTCCATGGGCGTAGATACACCCCAGAAATGCCTTGGGATGGCGTCTTGATGCCCAAGCTTGTAGAAAAATTTGATTTTTACACCAGACTTGTTCGAAACTGAAAGTTTCGCTTGTAAGACATTGTAAAACTTAACAAAAGGTAATTACACAATTGAAATAAAGATAAACTATTGTAAAAGAGTTTATTAGTGACTTAATGGTATCTAAATATTTAAAATAAAGACTAAAGTTAACACAATTAAAAGTTAACTATTAGTATTGTTTGAAGAATATTAAAATATTATTAAATGATGAATAATATTAGGATAAGATTAAAAAGTTATTAAATGAGTAATAACATTAGTATATGATGAAAATGTTATTAAATAATTAATGACATTAATAAGTGATTGAAATATTATTAAATGGTTAATAATATTAATAAGTGATTAAAATAGTATTAAATGGATAATAATATTAATAAGTGATTAAAATATTATTAAATAGTTAATAATATTAGTAAGAGATTAAAGTATTATTAAATGGTTAATAATATTAGTAAGAGATTAAAATATTATTAAATGGTTAATAATATTAATAAGTGGTTAAAATATTATTAAATGGTTAATAATATTAGTAAGAGATTAAAATATTATTAAATGGTTAATAATATTAATAAGTATTAAAATATTATTAAATGGTTAATAATATTAATAAGTGATTAAAATATTTAAATGATTAATAATATTAATAAGAGATTAAATTATTATTAAAAGGTTAATAATTTTAATAAATGATTAAAATATTATTAAATGATTAATAATATTAGTAAGAGATTAGAATATTATTAAATGGTTAATAATATTAATAATTGATTAAAATATTATTAAATGGTTAGTAATATTTGAATGTAGTTATATATTATCAAAGGTAGATAATATTTTGAGGTATTTTGTACATTATTAAATGTCCAAATCATTAAGTTATGTAAAAGAAGAAAGTTTAATTGAATTAAACCAAAGTACATAGTCCGTTTGTGACTAAATTTTAGACAACTTATTAAAATAAGTTATACGAAGAA
Source organism: Hedera helix (assembly GCA_947179155.2). Taxonomy (NCBI): domain Eukaryota; kingdom Viridiplantae; phylum Streptophyta; class Magnoliopsida; order Apiales; family Araliaceae; genus Hedera; species Hedera helix. The sequence continues at coordinate 16,703,274 of OX359274.1, forward strand.
CGTGTAGTGAATGCATAAGTTGGTTAAGTGTACCGACATGTCCAACTAGGTTTGGACTAGGGTTTTTGTCCAGAACTTAAGAGTTCATTTGTCGGACAACTAAAGGGTTAATAATTTGAAGTTAAGGTCTTAAGTTAAGACTAATTAATAGTCATTGTAACTAATGATTATGTCGATTTTATATATAAATTATGGGTTGAACGAAAGACACAAATAAGGGTAAATGGTAGAAGCGACCAGGTAAGATTTTTCAGAACTTGCTCCTATGTGCATTGCTATGCTACAGTATGTTATTAAATTATTGATATGAAGATATATTAATGATATTTGTATTATGTGCATAACATGAGATATGGTTACATGTGAAATATGTTCAGATATGAAGCATGTTTGCTAGATGCTAGTTGTTTATTGTATGAGATGCATAAGAAGTATGAATCATTCATAAAATGAAAAGCATGAAATGCATGATGTAAGAATAAAATGCAGAGCATGTATAATATATGAAGCATGTAATGTGCTACGTGTAACTGTTAAACTTGTTGAGCCGTTATGCCCACTCTTGCTTAAAACCAACATTTTCAGATAGTGCAAGTTATTCGAAGTTTTTGATACAGATCAAGAAACAAGAATGCATACTACTTTCCCTGAAGGTCTAAATGTCTATTGTAGATATCAGTCCGAATTGGACAGGTAAAATGACTGTGTAGTATAAGACTTAGTTGATATGTAATATGAGTGTTAAACACTCAAAATGATTGTAATAGAATGTCGTATCATGTATGATATTGAGATATACTAGGTTTGTTTAAAGATTGCGATTATGGAATAGATATAGATGTTGTAAAATTGTAAATAAATGATTATTTATCAATTATAATATTGTTGTAATTCATGAACAATAAGGAAAATATAGTACTAGTGTTGAACCGGATTCGAGGTTCGAGGGACCCGGATTCGGGGTCATCACAAGTTGGTATCAGAGTTGATAGGTTATAAACCTTAGGTAAAAGTACCTTAGGCTATAACCATAATAGAAGATAAGTAAAATGGTAAAAGAATAAACTCAGGTAGAGTTTAAGTAGTAAAAGATGAATTTGAAAAATTCATATATAGAATATTATCCAAATGTATATTTGAGAAGATATACGAGGAATGAAAAGGGTTATGTGGTACCTAATTTGAAGAAATGATAGAAGATATTTTATAATAAGATTTTGAGAAGCAGAAAGAAAATGCTAATAAGGTCATGAAATGATCATGAGAGATGAACTCGTAATGAGGCATATATGTTAAAATATGAATTAAGAAAATTCGTATTAAGTTAAGAAAAGTTCGAGGTTTATGGTTTTAAATTGAGGACTCATATTAGTGGCTGAGTTGTACGACTCCTTTTATGGGTGGGTAATTTGTGCTTGATTTTAGAACGGCTTAGCTTCTTATATTTATATAGTGGTTGAGTTAAACAGTTCTTTGTATGGGCAGGGGATTTGTTCTTGGTTTAACGACCGCTTAACTTTCTATATTGATTAGTGGCTGAGTTGACCAATTTCTTGTATGAGCAGGAGATTGTGTTTGGTTTGACAACCACTTAGCTTCCTATAGTGATAATTGATTTAAACTTGGTGTCAAGTTATTTGTTATATGTATGTTGAGAAGGTGATTCTTTTCTCATGTGTATAATGAATAGGTAGAAGATGTTAAGATAGGTGTGTGTTCTTAAAACTCATACTTATGGTAAGTTCGTGACTCATAATCATATGGTGGAACCCCTCAATGAATGGACGATTTTGGTCTGACTAGGATAAGTTCCTCAACCCATATGATTGTAGCAAGTTCCTGCACTTCTTAAGTGTGGTAAGTTTGACGAACAGTGAGTATGGGTAGAGTTAAGTAGCAAGATTAAAGCTATACTAGATATAGTTATTAAGCTGGAAAAGAATGAGGAGGAAAATTTTGAGGTGTTTAAGGTTTATGATATTCCAAATCTTCTAGCTATGCTATACTTTGAAATTCTTAAAATTGTGCCAAAATTTGCACTTTTGTGCTTTTAAAAATGTCAAAATATATTTTAGTAATCATTAATGCATTTAGTGCAGAGATGATAAACGATAGAGTCATCAATGCAGAGTAATCTAGTGTTGGATGTATTTTTAAGCCCACTACGGTATGATGTAATATGACAAAGTCATAAAATGATTTTTAGTATTTTAAAAAGCTTAAAGAAGAGTCTATGCTAATTGTTTTGGCTAAACAAATTGATTTAAAAATATCAAAATATATTTATAAAATGATCACACACCATTAAAGCCATGGTGTGGAGATGAAAAAGACGGAATCCTAAACGCATTGTTGTAACGGTGCGATAGCATGAAGTCCTTAAAATGAATTTCAGTTATTTTAGCAAATCTAAAATGATTTTTAGTTTGTAATATATGAACAGTTCAATGATGTGAGTCTATGTCATTTATTTTGACTGGACACTTTTGGTCAGAAATGACTCAAATTTTATTTTTAATCCAACTTATGCTGGAGCAGAATTTTTTAGTAAGTTTGAGGTGAACAACCCTATAATGGGGGATATGTCAGAGCCATGAATAAAGAACCCGTAAGGGGGCGCCTAAGAGTGGTGGCATGTTGATATACCAAAATATGGGTTGATAAATCCAAAGAGTTCAACTCTGAGTGAAGTCGTTGTGCACAACGCTAGAGTACGATAGGCTGATCACCTAGCGTACAAAACAACTATGGAATGTTTTTAGTCTTTGTGATTGATAAACCTTCTCGCAGATGTTCACGGTCATTATGACCCCTCAGCATAGTATGAAAGTTTTAATGAATATTTTGATTTGCAATTTATTCTTTTGCAAGATATTAATTTTTAATTTATTCTTCTGCAAGATATTCCATTGTTCTGGAATTGTAAGTTAGAAGTATGAACTTCCTAGAAAAGGGTGGTCATGGAATTTGATGAGTGAAGAGAAATTTTTAGAGATGAAAAAAATGGTAGAAATGAGTATGATGAAATTTCGGGGACAAAATTCTTATAAGAAGGGGTGAATGTAATATCCCAAATATTTACAAAAATTTTGATATTGTAAAATATAAATAAATGATGTTGTAAAATATAAACAAAAATTCTGATATTGTAAAATTTTGATTTTGATATAAATTTTGATATTGTAAAATATAAACAAAAATTCTTGCGATTCTGGAATAGAAAAAGATGTTGTAAAATATAAATAAATGATTATTTATCAATTATAATATTGTTGTAATTCATGAACACTAAGGAAAATGTAGTACTAGTGTTGAACCGGGTTCGAGGATCCAGATTTGGGGTCATCACAGGAACTGAGCTCGTAACTTGATTATAAGTAACAAGTTTAGAGAAGGAAAAAATTTGAGAGGAGTGGAGATAAATATGGGATCATCTAGTTGAAACATCTATTAAAACCATAAAATATCAAAATGGGCCTAATGATGGATGAATGAGTCCATAAATATCTCATTGGATTCTCTTTAAGAATTTTGGGGCATCTTTATAAATTTTTGTTAGTGATACTCAAACAATTAATTTTTCTTGATAAAATGCAACGCAAGAAAAATTACTATTAAGGAAAACTTTTTGATTCTTGAGAAAATGATTAGTAGAATTTTTAATAATGTGATGAATCATAGATATACCTAGGTAACCAAGTTTTTCATGCTAAAGTATAACGGATTTAGGATCTATGAATTTTGGAATCATATTAGTATGTGACTCAATTGATAAGTGAATTTTATTCCTATTTATTGAATATTTTTATGCTTAATAATTTGTGAGTTTTTAAGTATTTTTAGTATTTTAGATAATTTATTTATTATTATGTGTTTTAATTATTTTTTATTTTATTTCAATTGTGATTTGTAGGAATTTAAAGTTGAAATGACAATTCTGAAATTATGTGGAGAAGGCAGATGGGTGCTATGCGCACATGAGGTCAGCATAAGCAGGCTAGCAAATCAACGACGCAGTTTCAGTGGAGCAGAAATAAGTCGACCGCGCCATGCGCGGGTCGGTTCAGTTTATATAAAAAGCGTGCAATGCGCGAGCCGGTCTAGGTTTTAGCTGAGTGCGGTCGACGCGACAAGAAAGCATTTGGCTGATCAGTAGTTACACATAATTGCAGAATTCGGGATTAAAGTTATAAAGTTGATTTCCAATTAGATTTGTATTCCACTTTTGCCTAGGATTTTTATTTTAAGCTATAAATACATTATATAAGACTTCTTTTAGAGAGAATTAACATAAAATTAAAATAGATCTAACATAGTTAGGAGTAGGATTTTATCAGTTCAAAAGCAAATATTTAATGCAAAGGATTCAAGAATCGAAGTCAAAAGTTTGGGGATTGAAGATTATAATCCGAGTGACAGACGGATATCAAAGCACATATTTGAATCTTTTTTCTTTTTCTTTTATTTTTGTAATTTTGGTATGTTGAATTATTTGTAGATGGTTTATTATTTAATTATGAACTAATTTTTATTTATTTAAGATTGCAATGGAACCCAATGCGTAGTTTAAATTATTTAATTTATTTTTAATTATATTTAATTATATATGTATTGTTTGTCATATTTTTTGTATTTAAATATTGATTATTTGCATAATGAATTTGATAATCTACATGAAGTAGAAGAATGGATTATAGATATAGATTTAAATATTTTTGTGCTAAATATTTCTGTGTGTTAATGCATTAATTAATTACAAATAATTAATGGGATAATTTATATAAAATTGGGAGATGAAGTATAAATTTAGATCTAAATATGATAACATGTATTTGTGTATTTTGCTTGGGATGAGATACATAATTCGTATATAGGATATGAATATACCTATATGCCATGTGTAACCAATAGAGAATCTAATCATAAAATCCCTGTTAACATATTTCATATAAAAATATAGTAATTTATTTATCATAGGACGGTCCTTTCATTTTTGTTGCCTTAGTGTCTGTAATGACCACGAATTTCATTAGTCATGGTAAATATACTTAATAAATATTTAACAATGAATTTAAACTTTTCTCATTAATTAATTGTGCATTAGATAATTAAATAAATGTACTTATGTGCTTGTATATTTATTTAAAGAATTAAAGCAAAGTGTATAATTAATTAAAGCAAATCTAATTGGATTATATTTTAAATCCAAATGAGTTGATAAACTAGGTTAAAGATATTAACCTAGTAGCCCATGTAATTAATTTAATTACTAGCCCATGTAATTAATTAAACAAGCCCAATGCTTGATTTAATTAAATGTAACCTAGACTATTTAATATAAGCCCAATGTGTTATTTAAATTGAGCCCAAACAATTTAATTGAATGAGCCTAATAGAAGTTATTCCCAAGCCCAATGTGAAGTCCAATATATATATATATATATATATATATATATATATATATATATATATATATGCACATTTTTGCATTAAAAATAAAGGAAAAATGGCTTGGAAAAGCCATTTTGCTGAATTTTTGAGGGCCCCACTTGAATAACTTGATTTCCTAGATTGCTTGAAAATCCATCCATGTCATAAGTTGGCCAACAACTCTAGTCATTCCAAAAGTCTATCAACTAGTCATTCAATCAAATAGTAAACTAGTTTAGCCTTTAATTTCACCAACATGGATTGATTAGTGAATTAATGAAGGATTAGTGGTGGGCTATAAATAGAATGCTCCACACTTGGTATTGGTTGTTAGTTCATTTGCTAGAAAATCCTAGAGAAAAGAGAGAGAGCTTTTGTGAGTTAAAAGAGAGATACACTTGTGTTTATGTGAGAAAAAGCTAAAGGAAGCCTTGGTGAATGTCCAATAGCTACACAACCTACTTTGGTATAAGGAGAAAGAGAGCCAACAAATCACAAAGGTTTAAAAGTTCTCTAAACTCCATTTTTATTTCATTTTTGTAGTCTAGAAAGCTTTTGATCAGTTAAAATCTATTTTTAACCGATCAAAACTCGTTTTAATGATCTAGAGGTATTTAACTATGTAATATATGTATATTCATACATCTATGTGTTTATAACATGATTTGGTAGGTTAGAAATGCATAGAAGTTAAAGAAATATGTGTAACATGATTTACTGGTAAACCCTAACTATGCATGATAGGTTTATGGTTGTATTTTGAAATGTACAAATCGGAAAGTGGATTTTTATGGCTAGAAAGCTAGATCTATGAGTTTTAAAGATAAAACCTTTTTGAACTTTTCAAAAATAATGAATAACAAAGAAGTTATAGCTTTTACCGAAAAGGATGTCATTTTTCAACCCTAAGTGGTTCGATCCGTAAATTTCGTGTAAAACGTTTTCAAAAAGACGATCGAACCATGGAATATTGTAAAACATTAAGTTAGGAACACATCAACACTGATTTGGTGTTATTTGGATGTGTAGATTTCATTTAATCAAGGTTTGAATCAAAGTATCAAAACTGTCCAGAAAAATCACAAAATTGACCCCTACTGCAGTACGGTGCCGGGGCGCCGTCTGCAGTGTTAATAACTGCGCCCCGGCGCAATGCACTGTTCGGTGAAAAAAATTAAAACCCGAACCGGGTCTGGTCGGGCCGGGTCGGGTCGGGTCAGAAAATGAAAAATGTTCCAAAAATCATTTTAGTATTTTTGGACTTAATAAATATATTTTTAAATATATATATAATTGATTTAATGATTTAAAAGTGTATAAATTATATTATTGAAATAATAATATAATAAAGGTAATAAAATATTATTAAATAAATAATAATATTAGAAAATTACTAAAATATTATTAAGTGTATAATAATATTATAAGGTCAATAAAATATTATTAAATGATTAATAATATTAGCTACTTAATAAAATATTATTAAATGATTAATAATATTAGTTACTTAATAAAATATTATTAAATAATTAATAATATTAGATAATTAATAAAATATTATTAAATGATTAATAATATTAGTTACTTAATAAAATATTATTAAATGATTAATAATATTAGATAATTAATAAAATATTATTAAATGATTAATAATATTAGCTACTTAATAAAATATTATTAAATGGTTAATAATATTAGATAATTAATAAAATATTATTAAATGATTAATAATATTAGTTACTTAATAAAATATTATTAAATGATTAATAATATTAGATAACTAATAAAATATTATTAAATGATTAATAATATTAGATAACTAATAAAATATTATTAAATGATTAATAATATTAGCTACTTAATAAAATATTATTAAATGATTAATAATATTAGATACTTAATAAAATATTATTAAATGATTAATAATATTAGATAATTAATAAAATATTATTAAATGATTAATAATATTAGTTACTTAATAAAATATTATTAAATGATTAATAATATTAGAAACTTAATAAAATATTATTAAATGATTAATAATATTAGACACTTAATAAAATATTATTAAAAGATTAATAATATTAGGTAATGAATAAAATATTTTTATATGATTAATAATATTGGATACTCAATAAAATATTATTAAATGATTAATAATATTAGATATTTTTTTGAACTATATTAAACAATTAATATAAGTTCTTTGTGTTTGAAATATTATCAAATAATGATAATATTTCCTAAGTGTTTATTTACCCATAATCAATCAATTATGTGGTTCGTAAGATTTATAAAGGTCATTATACTTACAAGTATATAATACTAATTTAAGATCAAATTGATTTAATTGTTAGGTCCGTTCAAGGATTGTTAGATTAATTTGGTTAGCAGTAAACGACGCACGAGACAAGTTTTTCTACCCCTTAAACTTGTATTTATTGTTGCAGATATTCTTCAACCGTATTTATATTTCAATTATTGTTGAGCAAGTATTCTACACTCGTAGTTACTTGACAGACCTTTGAGTGAATTAATTATCAAAAATTACTTCACATCGTTATTGATTATTGTATTCGCACAAAGTGCTTTTACAAACTGTTTAAGAACGTCTAAGCTAATTGTTTCGGCTAGACAAATGCATGTTAAATTCATTTAATTGAATATTATAAAAGCTTATCCAAACCATTGGCTGGTGCGGATTCTTACAGTAAGACTGAGATAGAACAACCCTAGTTAAAGGGGATTTTTATTTGTCGGAAAACCGACAGCGCGCAAGAAATCTAAATGTGATGCATATACATAGGACATAAGAGGACTGATCCCCTCAAGTGTCCTGTTATTTTAACAAGGAGTTAGACATTGTATGTCTGATCTACCTTAGTAGCAGTTCATGGTCATTAAAGACCACTCAGCAGTAAAGAGTCAATTCCTTCTTTTATTGAACATTGATTCTTGTTATCTTTCACAATTGCTATTGTTGAAACCTTGAAGTTATTTCCCTTCATCATGATATATCGTATGATTGTTGTTTATAAATTTGCTGAGCCATTTAGTTGCTCATTCTTGCTATATCATGACTATATTTCAGCCATTCTCGAAAGCTCTAAATCGGACAAAGGCAAGGGGAAAGCGAATGTTTAGTTTTAGTAATTACATGCTAGTTTATATTACTGTTATGTAATTACTGTTGTAAATCTTTTGTATTTCCCGTAAGATATGTAATGTTAAGATTAAGGTAATAGACCTTGGGAAGTGTAGCCTTTTGATTAATGAACCTTTTGTATTATTCCGCGAAGTTTGAATACAATATATGTATTTCATTGTTGTTATGTATTGTACAGTGAGAACCAAACCCGAGGTTAAAGAACCCGGATTTGGGGTCGTCACAGTGTCTGATTTAGATTGGATTTGTTTATATAACCATCAGAATAGGCGTTTAAATACTATAAAGAGTTATCGGTTAACAATTCTATATAATTAATTAATTTAAAAGAGATTGAAGAAATTTAAATGAAGCATTGGGGAAAATTGTAATCTTAAGCTTTTAAAATATGATTTTTATCCTTGTCATCATTTAATTAGTTTAGTGGCTAATTTTAATTAGTTTTATTTCATAGTTTTTAATCAATTGTTTAAATAAAATTAATTTGATATAAAATTAGTAATTGGTAATAATTATTTTTAATTATTTGTGGGAACGATACCTTTCTTGCTATTATATTGTTATTTGATCACGAGTACTTGCGTAAAAATTCCTAATTAAAAATAGGCCAACAAGTTTTTGGCACCGTTATCAGGAAATTAATTTAATAATTATTTTTTAATATTAATTTCAATCAAATTAGTCTTAATTTAAATGTATATATTTTTGTTTTTGTTTTTGTTTTTATTTTTATTTCCTTTTTAGGTACGATGGATTCATTTAATTATCAATGGCCTTCTGTGTGGATGAATCAATCAAGGGCTGCAACAATTGTGTTATTGCAAGCACAAGTTATACCCCAAACTGTTATCATCCGGGTTAGCAAAATCATTCCAACTTTTCATGGAACAACAATCAAGACCAACTCTATGCTCTAAATCTTTCATACCCACCTCTTCAGTAACAAGAGCAAAAATCAAATTTGGAGAGACTTCTTGCCAATTATATAGAGAAAATTGAGATGGGGATGAATAATCAAGCCCAATATTTTGCTCCAGAACTATCATACCCATTAAAATTTCGTATCAACCTCAATCATATGAATTCTCATATCAGCAATCTCAACTACAGGAAGAGAAAAAAAAATCAAATTTGGAGAAAATTCTTCCAAGGTTTATAGAGTCTACCGTGATGATTATTAAAAGCCATGAAGAATCAATTCGAAATTTTGAGATTCAAAGGGAACATCTTGCTAATATTATCAACAGTAGCCTTCACGAAACTTTACCTAGCGATATAGAGATTAATCTTGAGTAGGAAGATAATGAGCAATGTAAGACAGATACAATAAAAAATGGCAAGTAGTTATGCAAGACTGTTATAATAAATCTAAAGAGGACATATTCTGATGTGGAAGAATATGATGAGATTGAGAATAAGAGGAGAAAGGTTTTTGAAGAAGAAAAAAGGATGAGGATGATCAAGCCTTGAATTTTAAAGGTTTTAAGCAAAATTCGATTGTGCCTCTTGTGCTGTTTATGCAGAAATTTTAGAATTTGAAGGAATACTATCAAGTTGACTTTGTTGAAGGCAATGATAACATAGATGAATTCAAGTTTGGGGGTGGTCTTCAATCTCGTCAAAATGCCAAGCAATTTAAGGAAAAGACAAAAAGGAGGCATGCAATGACAATTTTTGCGATTGAACCTAATTGAGAGAAAATTTGGTAGTTAGGCTAAGATTATAAAACAAGTGCTTATTGGGAGGCAACCCAAGTTTTAATTTTAATTTTTAGTAGATTGTTTAAGTAATAAATTTTAGTTTTGATATTTTATTTTAGGTTATTCAAGCCAATACAGTCCAGACTTATTCAAGCCAATACAATCTTTAGGGGAGTATTTTGTTTTTAAATTTCTTTATTTTATATATTGAGGATAATATCTGTTTTAAGTTTGGGGGTTTGGGTAAATTTATAAAAAAAATTAAAAAAAATTTAGGTTTCATTTTTTGTGTGAAATTTATGGGTATATTCACTACAAACCCTCACGAGACACAACTTGTCCACTTAAGATAATCTTGAGGTTTAAGCCTTATTGCACATGCTAAGTGCAATTGTGTTTCCAAGAAAAATAGGGTAGTTTTTTTTAGAAAGAATCACTTGGGTAATAAATTAATATTCGAATTTAAATTTTTGCTCAATGATAAAAATTTAATTTTTATTTAATAACTCTTGAAAAAAGGATAAATTTTTACGTAGTCTGAATTTTGACTTTTTGTTAGTTATTATTTTGTTTGAGATACTTTAAATTATTGTGCACATATCCATTTATTTGAGCTAGTTTTAACTTAAGGAAAGTTTATATGGTTAAATGCTTATGAAAAATCTTTTTGAACTCTATATTTTTATTTGATTGCAACTTAAGGTGAAATTGTGGCAAAATATAATTTGGGAGCAATGATTATGGTAATTTTTTTAGGATTGTTAAATTGAAAATATAAAAAATTATATGGTAAGTTGAGATGGAGCGTAAAACACATTCACTCAGAAATACGTGCAATAAATGAGATGGAGCGTAAAATACACAGTGTTCTAAAAATCGGCCTAGGCGGCGCCTAGGCGCTAGGCCTCCATGCGGCGCCTCGCCTAGGCTCAAGTCGGGGGAAAAAGTGCTCCAGCGAATTAGGTGGGGCTAGGCGGGGCCTAGGCGAAAAATTTGAGCTACAATTGTTTTATTTTAATATGTATATGAATATTGATATATTTATTTTTCTAATGATGTATTGTATTCATAATGTAGGTTGTAGCACATCAAATCACAACAAGAAGTGAACAAATTCAAATTAAAATGGATAATTTTATTATAGTTGTAATTTTTGAACTTGTACCAACTTCAAATTATATAAATGATGATACATTTGTAATATTTAGTTTAATTCAATATAATTCTTAAATTTATGTTTACTTGTTTAGTTTATTAAGTTTTAATATTAAAATTTTATTTTTTTTATTTAATAGCAATCTTGTTTGTGAATAAAACTACAACAGTAAAGATATGTTAGTCTCAATTTTGAATTTTAAATATTACACAAATAAAAATAATTTCATAATTAATAATATCAAATATCTCATTCAATGAACTTCACACTAATTTTAAAAAATAACATTTATTTAATTTTTTTAGAGAGAAGAAATATATATATATATATATATATATATATATATATATATATATATATATATATATATATATATATATATATATAACTTGTTTTAATTCATTGAAGCAATTGTTTTCATTAAAGCGTGATACAAGAATACTCTTTCTATTTCAAAATATAAGATTATTATTAATTTTTAAAAATTAAATTAAGACATTTTAAACTCAATTGTTAATTTTAAAAATTAAATTAAGACATTGACAAAAGTGGCCAAGTTTTTTGTCAATATTTTTTTATACATTTGTTAAAAAAATTCAATAACAAAGAAATTAGATAAGAATATTAAATTTTTTATCTATTTTTTTTCGTCCACTCTAAAATTGAGTAATTATATGGTTGTCAGATGTAATTTACTTATCTTTGGTAAAGTTTCTATCTAGTCTCATATCTTGTCTTTATTATGCATTTATGCGTAGTTATTTAATTAGTTATTTACATATAATTATATAAATATGGAGTACCTACAACCAATTCTGCAATACATAAATTATTATATACTATAAAAGATATAAAAAAAAATACTCTTTCCGTTCTAAATTATAAGACTAATATTAATTTTTAAAAATTCAATTTCAAACCCAAAATTCACTTAAATTCATTTGTTTTAACTGAATATGATTATGAATTATCTAAAAATACATTTATTATTTTTTTAAAACATATTACAATCTTTTTCAATAAAATAACAAATAATATAATGTATAATGTATTCCCTCTTTGACTCTTATTAATTATTATGCACATATATAAAATAATATTTTGAAAAGTTAGAACTTAAAAGTTAAAACACATTCTGTTTCCTAATGTAGTCTCTCTTTCTCACCACTATTACAACAATACATTACTGAAAGCTGAAAAGAAGAGGCGGAAGAAGAACTGAAGAAGAGGTAGACAACCACTGAACCAGTGAACCATATCGGCATATCGCAGTGACTGCCACGACGCCACTCCCCATCGGCCATCGCAGCTTCGCAGGTAACTTCTTCTTCTTAGTTTTTTGGTTTGAGATCACCTATATATATATAATGAGATTTTTTAAGGGATTACTTCATCAAAATATAACGCAGATCTAGCTAAACTGTTATTCTGTTTTGATCATTTGAAATAGTAAGACTGGGAGTACTTCCATCAATTAAAAATTATGTTGCAAAACAATCAAGCGAACCAAAATCCTTGGCCAATAAAGTAAGTTGGGCTCCCTGATCCTTCCAACTAAGAAAGTAAATGCTTTTGTGAATGTCTCCAAGGAGAATGAAATTCTTAACCTATAATATTAAATGGCAAGAAGTGAAACATGACCCTATGCACAAAATGAAACCTCAAACAGATGAGCATACTTCATATTTTACAAAAGGCAGGATAGAAAAGCTATGTATTCAAATTTCAGAGACAGTAACAGAAGAAAAATTAATTAACACCTCTCAACTAACTAATGCAATGTTAATTGAAACATTGACAGAAAAATTATCAAGTTTGAGAATCACAAGGTCTCTATACAATATATACCCCTGTTTTGCTGTTCCATTTCTGTTTTGCTGCTGCATACTTCCATTTCTGTTTTGCTGTTCCATTTCTGTTTTGCTGCTGCATACTTCCATTTTTGGTTTGCTATTCCATTTCTGTTCTGTTGCTACATACTTCCATTTCTATTTTGTTATCCATTTCTGTTCTGCTGCATACTTACATAGTTACATACTTCATAGTTTCTGTTCTGTTTTTTCTTTTTGCCTCTGTTTGCTTATGCCTTCTATGGTGAAATTTGTAGGTTTGTTTCAAACTTTCAATGACACAAATTATTTCTTCAAGAGCATCTAATATCGTCGATGTACCTGAATCACAATTGAAACGTGTATCAAATGACGTTGGATGGGAGTATGGGATGTTGATTAATCCTAAAAATACGGATAAGGTGAAATGCAAGTTGTGTGGACATTGTGTTAGCGGAGGGGTTTGTAGAATTAAATTACACATTGCGCAAATTACAGGAAATACTAGACCGTGTCCAAAGGCTACTGATGAAGATAAAGCAAAGTGTAAAGCTGCAATAGAAGAAGCAAAAAGGAAAAAGCAAGAGAAAAAGAAAGGGAATGAAGAAAATAGAAAAGAGGTTAATATAATTGATGAAGAGGGAGAAGAGGAAATTGAAGTGACAGGGTCAAAAAAAGACCACACTTTATTGGGGCTATGGATAAATTTGCATCGACCATAAATCCCGATTCTTCAATGAGTGCAAGTAAGAAGCTATGGCAACAAAATAACAAAATAACAATGATGCATCAATACTTGGCTCGATGGGTGTATGAAGCCGGTATTACTTTTAATGCTATCGACTATGATAGCTTCAAGAGGTTTTGTGAGGCGGTTGGTCAATATGGTCCGGGTCACCAACCTCCAAGCCAATACCAACTAAGGGAACCATTATTGAAAGAGGAGGTAGAGAGGACTAAGAAGACACTCAAGAAGCAAGAAGAAGAATGGTTTTTCAATGGTTGTTCTATCATGACCGATGCTTGGACTGATATAAAAAGAAGAAGTATCATGAATTTGTGTGTGAATAGCAAAGAGGGCACAACTTTTCTTTCTTCTAAAGAAGATTTTGAGAAAGCACACACTGGAGAATATATTTTCAAATATGTTGATGATTGCATTAAACAAGTTGGGCCACAAAATGTAGTGCAAGTTATTACTGATAAGGCTTCCAATAACATGGATGCGGCGAACTTGTTAATGATAAAGAGGCCACATATGTTTTGGACTTCTTGTGCCACTCACACTTTGAACCTCATGCTTGAAGGAATTGGTAAGCTACCAAAGTTTAAGGGAGTGATTGAGAAAGCAAAGACCTTTACTATATTTATTTATGCACATCATAAGACATTGACATTGATGATGAAGCATACAAAAACGAGAGACATAGTGAGGTTGGGCGCTACTAGATTTGCAACTTCTTTCTTGACTTTGCAAAGTTTGATGGAAAAGAAAGAGAAGTTGAGTTATATGTTTACTAGTAAGGAATGGAATCAATGCAAATGGTCGAAAAGTACTAAAAGAAAAATGGTGTATGCTACCGTCTTGAGTTTGAGTTATTGGAATGGAATAACACTATGCTTGAAAGTGTTTGCTCCATTGGTAAAGGTGCTTTGCCTTGTTGATGGAGACCGAAAGCCATCAATGGGTTTTTTATATGGAGAACTCAAAAATGCAAAGGAAGAGATCAAAGAGGAATTAAAAAATAATGAGACTAACTATCGTCTCATTCTTGGGATTATTGATGCTAAAGCCAAAGACCGGCTTGATAGTCCATTGCATTTGGCAACCTACTTATTGAACCCTTATTACTTCTTTAAAGATCCTAGCATACAAAGTGATCCACTTGTCATGGATGCGATGTTTACTTGTTTTGAGAAGTTCTTTCCTGATGACTTTAATCTACAAAGTCTTGTCATAAATATGGAGTTGTTGAAGTATAAGAAAAAAAAAGGTGGGTTTGGAAGACCTTTAACGGCGGCAGGATGTGGAACAAATGATGATTATTATGATTCGGGTATAACAATTTATTGTTTAATCTTTCTTTACTATTTAATACTTGTTAAAATATTTGTTAGTAATTTTGATTCTTTAATGACTAGTTGGATGGTGGTCCAATTATGGCAATAGTACACCCAACTTGCAAAGGATGACAACAAGGATTCTTTCATTGACTACTAGTTCATTCGTGTGTGAGAGAAATTGGAGTACTTTTGAGGGGGTAAGTATCAAGTATATAGTAACTAGTAAGTGGTTGTGTTTTATTAAGTAAAATCTAATATAAATATATAATTTGTTAATTTATTTATTTATTTTTTATTTTGTAGATTCATACTAAGAAAAGGAACAGACTAGATGTAACAAGGTTGAACAATTTAGTCTATGTCCAATTTAATGCAAGGCTTAACAGCAAGAAGCAACTAGAGAAAGAGAGGAAAATAGATGTGCTATTAGCAAGTGATACTTCAAAAGCACAAGGATGGATTGTTAAAGGTGGTGATGATGAAGTTGAGGGTTGTTCAGGCCTTACTTGGGAGGCGGTTGGTGAAGCATCCGAAGCGGATAATGTGCTAGAGCTTAGGAGAAGTAGCAAAAATGTTGGAGTAGGAGAACTCCATGAAGAAGATTTTTTATCTGATAATGACATAGAGGAAGAAGGAGATGATGAGTATGAGTGTGAGTCCGATGGGGACATTATCTTGGAGGGATATGGAGAATAAGAGTTAGAAATATAGAGAAATATGGAAATGAGGTCTATTAATTTGTATTTTAAATTATTTGTTTGTGTTTTAACTTTGAACAATATGTAATGGATATGTGTTTGAACTTTAAGCAATGATCTTTGTTATTTTTATCATAGATTATTTTGCTTTATATTATTATTTTGTTTGGATAAATGTAAGATAAAATATTAAAATTGGCTTAAAATAAAAAATTCCGCCTAGCCCCCCCCCCCCCCCCCCCCGGGCGCCCGCTTAGTGCCTTTTAGAACCTTGAAAACACACTTGCTGAAAATAAAAAGAAGAAGAAAGCGAGATGAAGCATAAAAGGCTCTCACTTAAAAGAAAGAAGAGTGAAAAAATGGAAAAATATATGGAATTAATTATTAATAATCCCAGTGTGCTTAATGTAAAATCTTTTGATCTTCTAATTTATATTTACTTGTATTAGCAGAGAATGATGTGAAAAATAAGTATATAGAGCTTCGTTATATATATTTTATAAGGTAATTGATGAGCTAAATATATCTGGATTTTGATTAGTTCTATGTATTTGGATTCACACACACACAAATGGTTATAAATGAAGTAAGACTAATAAATTTATTAAAATTTTATGTTTCGCATGATTTTAAAATTTTCTTTAGGTTATTATTTGAAAAGTTTGAGACTAATTTTAAAATTCATATTGATTCATTGCTAGAGTAAGTAAGTTAGTTGGTTTATTTTGTAGAGTCTACTTTTTGTGTGTTTTTGTTTTTGTTTTACTTGAGGGCAAACAAAGATTTAAGTTTAGGAAAATTTGATAAGTGGATTTTATTCTTATTTATTGAATATTTTTATGCTTAATAATTTGTGAGTTTTTAAGTATTTTTAGTATTTTAGGTAATTTATTTATTATTATGTATTTTTATTTAATTTTAATTGTGATTTGTAGGAATTTAAAGTTCAAGTGACAATTATGTAATTATGTGGATAAGGCACTTGAGCACCATGCACGTATGAGGTCAGCATCAACAGGCTAGCAAAGCAACGACGTCGTTTTAGTGGAGTAGAAAGAAGTCAGCTGCGCAATGCGCGGGCTGGTTCAGTTTATATAAAAAGCTCGCAATGCGCGAGCCGGTCTGGGTTTTAGCTGAGTGCGGTTTGACGAGGCAAGACAATGTTTGGCTAATCAGTAATTGTATAGAATTATAGGATTTAGGATTAAAGCTACAAAGTTGATTTCCAATTAGATTTTTATTCCACTTTTGCTTAGGATTTTTATTATAAGATATAAATACATTATGTAGGACTTTTTTTTAGAGAGAATTAACATAGAACTAACATAAAATTATAATAGATCTAACATATTTAGGAATAGGATTTTATTAGTTATAAAGCAAATATTTAACGCGAAAGATTCAAAAATCGAAGGCAAAAGGTTGTGGATTGAAGATTGTAATCCGGGTGACAGACGGATATTAAAACACATATTTGAATCTTTTTTTTTTTTACAATTTTGAGATGTTGAATTATTTGTGGATGATTTATTATTTAATTTTTAGCTAATTTTTATTTAAGATTACAATGAAACCCAACGTATAGTTTAAATTAATTTATTTTCTTTTTTAATGATAACTGATTATATATTAATTATTTGTCATATTTTGTGCATTTAAGTATTAATTATCTGTAGTAATTAATTTGACAATCTATATGAAGTTGACGATTGGATTATAAATTTAGATCTAAATATTTTTGTGCTAAATATTTGTGTGCGTTAATGTATTAATTAATTGCGGATAATTAATGAGATAATTTATATAAAACTGGGAGATGGAATATAGATTTAGATCTGAATATGATATCATTTGTTTGTGTATTTTGCATAGGACGTGATACATAATTCGTATATAGGATAAGAATATACATATATGTCATGTGTAACCAATAGAGAATATGATATTAAAATTCTTGTAAACATATTTCACATAGGAATATATTGATTTATTTAGCATAAGATGTTCCTTTCGTTTCTTTTGCCTTAGTGTCATATTTAGATTGTATTTGTTTATATGACCATCAGAAGAGGCATATAAATACTATAAGGAATTATCGGTTAACAATTCTATAAAGTTAATTAATTAAAAAGGGATTGAAGAGATTTAAATGAAGTATTGAGAAAAATTATAATCTTACGCCTTTAAAATATGATTTTTATCCTTGTCATTTAATTAGTGTAGTGGTTAATTTTAATTAATTTTAATTTTATAGTTTTAAATCAATTGTTTAAATAAAATTAATTTGATATAAAATTAGTAATTGGTATAATTATTTTTAATTCTCCGTGAAAACGATACATTGCTTGCCATTATATAGCTATCTGATCGCGTATACTTGCATGAAAATTCCTAATTAAAAATAGGTAAACATCAATTGCTCTAATCTTCATGCTCTATAACCAGAAAAAATTTAATGAAACTTTTTTAGGATTTTCTTTTTTTCGGGTATAGTAGAAATGATGAGAAGATATTCATTATCATTTTCATTTGTTGTTTCGATGTGAAAACAATTTAGTCGAATATCTTTAAAGTTAAGCAAATTTTTTCTTTATTTACTAGAATATAGAGCATTTTTTTATTATAAAGAATTGTGTTTCATTTGGAAACATGAAACTACATTTTCCAAAACCCTCGATTAAATTTAATGTGCCAACGATAGTTCCAACGCTTTCCTCAACTTTAGTTAGTTGTGAAAAATATTTTTCACTTTGAAGGATTATATGAGTTGTTGTAATGTCCGCTAATCACATATCTTCCATATCCATTAATGTTGGTCTCACACGTGTAAAAACATATATTTTATTTATAATATTATACACGAGGATGACATAATATTATACATGCGGGGTACATAATGAAAATTAATAATATTATACATGCGGGGTGCATAACAAGAAATTAATTAATATCCCAAAAGGTGTTATTAAAAGGTTCAATAATATCACCAATCTTTTTCTCATTATTGATCATCGTCAGGGCATCAATAATATTCCATTTATAGTTAACAAAGCTTATCTTTGCCACTATTTTTTTGCTCTTTTGAGACTCCTAATGTAAATTAATTAGATGTTTTAGCGTACGACAGGTACGCGACCAATACCCTTTCATCCCACATCTGAAACAAGTATCTGGTTTATTCTTTTCTTGTGATGTATTTTCTTTATTTTTGCTAGCCCTGACTTTTGCCATTTCTGATGGCCTGGATTGTTACGATTTTGGAATTTGTTTGTTACGATTATCTCATTTATTTTTTCATCTCCGAGACCTTTTATTATTTTCCCATCCATTATTACACTTATTCTACTGGAATGACGTGCTGTTAATGTCTAGTAATGGGGCGAAACCCGCTGGCCGTGCTTTTTATGGTTTTTCAACAACAATTCATTATGTTTTTCCGCAACGAGGAGGAAAAACAATATTATTAGTCACTAAATTTTTTGAACTTACTTTGTTTATACTGTTGTAACAAAACTATATTGGTGGGATGAAAAGTTGAAAGCATTTTTTCCCTAATATTTGGGCTTCAGAAACTATACCCCTACACAAGACCAAAGTAGAAGTTATTCTATAGACATTGAAACTATAATCCGTAATTTATTTATAATTTTGTAGCCTTAAATACGCTACTCAAATTTGGCATTAGAGAGAAGAATCAATTTTTGGTGGTCAAATCTTTTATTTAATTGTGTCCATAAGGTTAAAGGACCTTTGACTGTTAAATACTTAGTTTTTAATCCATCATCAACATGGTGACTAAAAAAATTATGGCTTGCGCATTTTGTGCCGTAGTTATTGTGTTTCCTGATTCTATTGTCCTTTTTAACCCATTTGCTCTAAGATGTAATTCTGTATTGAGTGTTTAAGTCAAATAATTGTCTTCAGAGATTTTCAAAATTGAAATATCTATTTTTATAAGATTTGTCATATATTCCGGGTTAAAACATAATAACTTTCATTATTTATTAAAACAGGTAATAAACAATTGCATGCATGATAAATAGAAGATAACTGTATGAGAATAAAATTTTTGAAGGGCTCAGAGGTTTCTTCGTTGGCACTACTCATCTTTCCCTGAAATAAAAATAGAACATAAGACCACATGAGCACAGAGGAGCTTACTAAGACTTGAACCCATATTTGTGGAGATTTATGTCTGGCTTCCAACCATTAAGCCACCACTTCAAGCGGTGATAAAATACAACATAAATATATAAACATTTATATTATTAACTTATCCTTTTAGTTAAAAGGTATGCAATTACTAATATATATACAAATATTATTTTACACATATTAAAAAAAAATACATGTACAAAACTTCAAATTGATCTTCACCTAGCATGCAGTAGTCCGCGTAGACATATTATTTTCACAAAATGCCAATAAGGAATGAACACAAAGGGGACTTCACCAAGCATGCGGTAATCCGCATAGTCAGGTTATTCCCACAAGCTAATAACTGGTAAAAGGGTTCCCACCAAGTCTTGCGAGTTCAACAAAGATAGATGGTACCACTACAAATAACAAAATTTTATAATGGAAAACAAAACATGAATATATTTTAAGGGTTAAAGAATATAATTGGTGACAAAGCCAAGCCAATTATAAGAATAAAATTATATTATCGGCGGCAAAGCCAAACCAGTAGTATAATAATTAGTCAAGAATTTAGATTTTACCGTCTTACTTGGTTAAAACTTCGTGCTGATAACGTGTTATAGAATTGAAGCAATAAAAAGAATGCAAGAGAGAGATTTTGCTGAATCTTTTCAATGTCTATTTTCATCCAGCATCGATGCATTTTATAGCTAAATGGAGAATAAGAATACAAATAAAATAACCTTTATTTTAAGCTTAAAGTAAAGAATAGGCTAATGGCCTATTCTTTAGCTTTTGACTTATAATCATAGGAAATCATATAATATTTGTAACGCCCCAAAAATCTCTGTACTTGCTACAGACAATCTTGTGCGTTCATATACAAACTTCTTCATAACGTGCAACATAATATTATTGCTAAGACTCAATTATTTAAAACGTTACAACGCTTCTTCATTCCTGAATCGTAATCTTTACATAAATCTCGTACAACTCAAATCATATGTATATTATGACCTAATCTATTATATTAAATATGAGTACATACAACTCATCAATCGACTTTAAGTCTTCACGACTATACACATCCTCTTTTATTTATTCGAGTTCATCAATAACAACACTCGTCTAGCTTAGTTACAAGTTATATTAACGTTACAAGTTTTCTAACTTTAACTTTACAAAATAATAATTACCCTACCAGGGATACGTTAGAAACATTTAAACATTTCTATATGTAGAGTTTTATTATTAAAATTAAACTCTAAACGCGTCCATCCATTAACCATATCTTTTTCTTTGTCTTACCAGAACTTTGTATTTCTCGGTCTTCGCTGAAAATTTTAGTTTTAAAGCAAGGGTGAGTAAGGCGGCTCAGAAAGTTTAACAATTAACACCTTACATGCTTTGTATTTGTTATATACATCATACTACTCATGCTTTGCATTTTATATTTATGCATCATACATCTCATGCTGTGCATTTTATCAAGTTATAAAATCCACATAGAACAATCATTTTAGATCATCAACTGAATAACACTAGTTATAATCATATAGTTATACAAAGTATACATTTTAAACATGCTCACAAGAAATTTACATAACACTGAAAATCTTGTACATACGTAAACTATTAATTCACACACAACAATAATTTTGCACATAGTATAAGTTTTAAAAAACTTGTCTAATGTGCTTATCCTTCTTATGCTAACATTCGCGTCTTTTGTACGACCTACAATTATATAGATCGATATCCCAATTAGTTAATCACTAACCCGCACATTGGCCTAATTTAATTATACATTTTCTCTTACATATTTTAACCTTTCGGTAATTTTATAACATCTAAACATCTCAATCAAAACTCCCAAAATTAAATTTTTATTTTTGAAAATTTGACTTGGACCGACTTAACTCGACTGGACCTGACTCGGTTGACCAACTCACTGACCCGACCCGGCGCGCCCCTCGCCAGTTTTACACTTGAACTGGCACGCCCTTGCGCTAAGTAGGTAGTGTCCATAATTTTGGTTCGGCGCTCCCCCTGCTAATTTTAACACTGGAACGGCGCGCCCAGTGCCAACCCTCCAGAGACTTTTCCAGAAATTTTAGATTTTCTGATTTTCTAGCCATTTTTGAAAAATTATAATTTCTCTATATTTTATTTAAATAGGCTCAAATTTGGACATGAGCTACACCATACAACATAGTATTTTACAAAAACAAGACTTAGCTCAAATGACTTCTTGGAAGGACCGAAATATTCATCTGAAAAACTGTGTTTGAAAACATTTAACACTTTTACTAGTATTGCTAGAAAATCTTTAAAACTTTGTTTTAATCTCATTCTTCAATCGTTCTATTTGATTTATTAACAAAACTCATATATGCGCAACATACCACCTATAAATCTTTAAAATGATCAAAACATAGGGTGCCGAACAACATTTTAAAACTAGGGTTCAAAGTAAAACCTAATCTATAGACTTTTTAGCTTTTTCATAAACCAAAAGTGATTTAAAAAAAAAAAAAAGTATCATCAAACTTATAGATCTATGATCAAAACTTATGGATCTTTAAAACTATTAACCAGACAAGGTTATTTTCTTTGAAAACACAAGGTTTAAATATAGGGTTTTTATCAAAACGTAACTATGTTTACTCCAAAAATCATTATGAGCTCGTCTTAGCTCTTTATTCATTCATTCCAAAGGGGTTGTTATTTATAATTTGTAGATCTATAAAATAAATTTATAGATCTTAAATTACTCATTTATAATGAGGTTTTCTTTTTGAAAAATATCACCAACAACTAGGGCTTTTAAAGTTTAAACATCATCTTATGATTTCTTAACTATACTTGCATAGAAAAGAAAATCCAAACATAGATTCACTAACAAAACCACCATCAATATCTCCTTATATCATTGGAACCACCATGTTCCCCCATTAAACAACAATCTCCCACAACAACATACATTAATTAATATTAACCGAAACATAAAATAGAGTTCAGGGTTTTAAAACCACTTTTAAACCTTTAATGGCTTCTTCTCTTGAATGGATCTTCCTTTTTGATTGATCGTCTCATTCATACATGTTTAGATCCAAAATTGGCTAGCCCTTCCTCTCTCTTAAGTTCGTCAAGCTTTTTCTCTATTCTTTTCTCTTTTCTCTCTAATCTTTCCATTATAAGGAAAGTAAAAGATGTTAACTCTAGCAATTTCATTAGGCTTTCATATTTAAAGGAAACCAAGACTAAGGGTAATTAGGTCTTTAGGACATCTTTAGGAAATTTTCTAGAAATTTCCTCTTATGACTTAATGGACATTCACAAAATTCTTTTAGGGCAAAAAGGTCACCAAGAAATAATTAAGAAGTTTCCTAGCATTTTCCTTAAAGGGCATCTTAATTAATAATCCTCATCAATCAAGGACAAAATGGTCTTCTTTACGAAGTAGAAAATTTCCTCTTGGGACACCAAGGTCATTACCAAATTTCTCTAGGGCAACTTAGACATTAGGTTATTACTAGGAAACTTCCTAGCAACTTTCTTTAGGACACCAAAAAATGGTCATTAATTACAAGAGGGGGAAGCTTCCTAGCAATTTTCTAATAGGACAACTTAGTAATTTAGTCTCACCAACTATGGGCATCATGGACATTTCATCATTACTAGGAAACTTCATAGTAATTTTTCGTAGGATATCAACGTCATTACATCATTTCATTAAGGGCTAAAAGGTAATCTTTTATCTTCCCTTAATCTTTTTATTTATAAAAAGTTCCTAGACTTTCCATTTATGAAAAGTTTTGCTAAAATCCTTTATTTTTCCTTTTTATAAATCACATCATACACGTATTCTCCTTCGTATTCGTGAATAGTAATTTTTGTTAATTTTTTGGGAATTCTTTTTATTAGGGAATACATACCTCCACCCCATATATCAAAGTATACTTCTTCAATCAACTCTAGGTTTTAAACCGCATAACACATACTTCACATTTAATCCCTAACACACGAATTAGGTTAAAATGTTCAGTTGTCTCTACACATTCATATTCTTCAAATTAGATTTTAAAAACTTCAACCTTTAAAAGAATTCTATTCTCGGAATCACCACAATTGTAACGTTAAATATCGGTTTACTTATAAACCCTTACAACATCTATCTTTTCAAATAATCTCATCGAATTGCCTTATCTTAGGTATTACATTACCTCTTATTTCATTTACTCATTCCTGTTCCATACATGGAAAAGACTCTTCCTTAGCCTAAGTCTCATCTGACTTGTCTCGGCTCGTTACTACCTGATTATACTCATATATTAATTATTTTTGTTTTCGTTCAATAATAGAAATCTCACACCTTTCATTAATCGTCTATCAATTTATTGATACCAAGTTTTATATCTTAGACTTTAATCGCATTTGATTACATTTACAAGCCTCATTCCTACTTCAAAGGCTATCTTGCACTTCCTTATCTAAGAATCATCAAAATCTTCAATCGCATTAATTGTTTAAGATCATAACTACTAGCCTTATGAATTTTTGGGTTGTCACAATATTACAACAAATACAGTACGTAAATAGGTTTTTGTGGAGAAATATTACGTGTAAAACTGCAAATTCATGAATTTTTATTTATTTGTATTATGCGAATAGTTTTTATTAAGTATCGGAGATGGCCCTTTTGGCTTCAAAATGACGTAAATGTCCTTCTCATAAATAAAAATAATAAAAAAATGTACAAAAATTTAAATAAAATAATAATAACATAAATGACCTTTTTGTTCAATTTTTTTGTTATTGAGTTTTAGAATGCATATGTAAAATATAAGATACATAAATAGTTGTATGTTTGATTAAAGGAAAATTCTATGGGATAATTAATGTAAGGGTGTTTTTGTCCTGAAAATTTTAATGTTATAATCCTCAATTTGAAGTATTATATTATTATTACTAATTTATAAACAAATTTAGATTTGAAATTTTAAAGGATTTCCACTCTTTAATATTTGAAACCTAAAAATGAAGAATAAAAAAAATGAAACTTTAAATGTGCATTTGGCGATGTGCATACTGATAGACATTATATTGTAAATTCATATAATAATACTACGTGCTACTTTAAATTATACTCAGAAAAAATAATTTAATGCTTGAAAATGTAAATGCAATGAATGGTATCACCATCTTCATTATACCATACAAATAGATTGTAATTTTGGTCATGTGAGTTTTTATTTTGGATGGGTAGTGTTTGTAACACCCCCAAAATCTCCGCATGGACTACAGCGAATTTTGTGCATTAAACTCCATATATTATACTAACTTAACCAATGATCTCATAATTAGATTGGTAGAACTAGTCTATTTTAAACTATACAAAAATAAAATAAAAATTCTTTTACTTCGTAGGAACGCCATATCTTGAAACGGAATGTCAAAAAGACGTACATGTTTCTCTAGGGAGCCTAGGTTATATCTTTAGGGTTTAACCTTAGCTTAGATTAGGTTTTAACCCTAGTTTAGGATTTATGTTATAACTTTTTTTCTAATTTAGGTTTTAGCCTTAAATTGACTTCTTGATTTTAACAAGTGTTAAAGTTGAATACTTGAACCAAAATACATAATCAAACACATATGGAAACATCATACTGCACATTTGAAGCTTAATTCAAGCTTTTTACTATTCACATAACACATATTAGGTTAAAGATTTTTAACCTCTAATTGTATACGATCAAAGATTCGAGTCGTATTAGGTCTTTATGATAACTCAATGTATACTCAAGCAATCGTTCTTAGATTTTGAATTGACAATCTTTATATAAATCTTTTCAGATCGTATTTGAGATATTTGAGATATTACATTCAACCCAACTTACAAGAATTTCATCCTCGAATTTACAATATAATCATTTTTTATTATTTAATATCATATTTATAAGTTCTATAAATATTTAGGATATTACATTATCTCCTTCTTATAAGAATTTCGTCATCGAAATTACAATTAATAATCTCTAACCTTCTCTCCACTATGAATTTCCTTAATTCATCTTTACTCACATTAAATTTCTAATACTTAAATTAGGTCTACAATCTTCACTTATCTTTACACATTTCTTTTCATAACTCTAGGTTTTAAATCTTTAATCAAACTCTATCTTTTCCTCTTATTCTTCCATTTATATACTGAGGTTTGTCTGTCAAATCACATATATTGTTTATAGTTTTTGTCAGTCGTAAATGACTTAGAAGCTATAGGTTTGTCTGTCAAACTACAAATATTGTTCTAGAGGTCATAAATGACTTAGAAACCATTTGTTTAGATATATCGTAGGGGATCAGGCTATTCAATATCATATGAGTATGCAGATCATCCTACCGGTGCCCGTACGTACAAAGGCTAGTTTATTACTGCCTCAGAAAATCCCATAAATGACTTAGAAATCATTTGTTTGGATATATCGTAGATGATCAGCCTATTCAATATCCTAAGAGTATGCATATCATCCTATCAGTGCTCGTAAGCACAAAGGCCAATTTATTACTGCTTCATAAAATCCCCTATAGGGATTATCTTTACTCAGTATAGATGTCATACCAAATAATTTGGTTTTGACAAAAACAGTTCACGCCTTGATATATTATCAATTCAACTTTACACGAAGTAAACAGATCATACCTTAAGTTATACTGAATAAAAGCAATAACTGGATTACAATGAAAACACAGTTCATATCTTATGTTAAGGTAAACAGAAAACAATAACTACATTTCATTGGATAAACACAAGAAAACTTTTGAAAATCAATTTTATGATTGTATACTGCACCTTACAAGAGTGACTTATCATTTTTATCATATATACACCAGGTTCCATATTGCGTTGATGAAAATTCATTTTTATTTTTCAATTCAATTCTGTCTAGCTTGAACAATTAGCATAGACATAAGAATAACATAGCTCAAATTTTACTTTTAAGAAAATCAATTTTAGGTTTTATCATACCACAACTGGTAGCGATGTGTTGAGGATAACAAATTAATTTATCTTTTCAAAAGCACCTAAGTGCGAATATATACATGAAGATCTAGCATAGTTAGAAGATTTTGGAATACCCTTAATCCTCTATCCTTTCCAATATTCTCTACCCATAACATAAGTTTTCAATCAATTATCAATATAGTAAACTGAGTGTTTCTTAACCCGTGAACTAATGGATTAGTTTTTCGTCTCATCAATACCTCTATAAATGCCTAAGTAGTTTTGTCTAGGATATACCGGGGCTCAATACTGCGTTTACGTTCTAAACTTTATACCTTCGGTGTTGTTAAATCGGTTTCCTAACATATCTTAAACTCATTCCCATACGAGAGAATCGTTCAACTCAATTTTGCTAACATAAGTTTGTTGGTTTATAAAAACATGGCATACATACAATCTAATTGTAATAGCGCATGGAAGCAAACAAAATCAGATTTTAAAAATCTTACAAACCAATAACTAGGATATTTCTTATGCGATAATTATTAATTGAGGAAGGATTAAAGATTTATACCTTTGTAGAAACAAGCTTCCACAAATACAAGTTCAACTCCCTTTAATCTTTCGCGTTCTTTTTCAAATTCACCGATTAGATTCCACGGATCAATGTTAGCTCCCCAAGTGTGAATCCTCTAGAGGCGATTCACCATGAGATCTATGAATTAAAGAAGTAGATTTTGGTTTCTCCAAACCATAGGTGGCTAGCCCTAATTCTCTCTCTCTCTCTCTCTCTCTCTCTCTCTCTCTCTCTCTCTAACTCCTTAGATGTAGAGAATTATAAAGTACTCTCTCAATTCTTTTGAAATAGTGTGTAATCTCAATCCATAATAAGACTCCTCTTATTTATAGATATAGTCAACCCTCCTAAACTATTTAAAATTAGGATTTTAATTTATTTCTCAATTTAATTAGGAACTAAATTAATTAATTACAATTCCTTAACCATTTAAGAACTTAATTATTTAATATGAGAGTACTTACTTTTAATTAATTCCTAAACCATTTAGGAACTAAATTAATTATTATAATAATTATAATTACTAAACCATTTAGGAATTGATATCTGCTTATCATACATAAGCAACATCAGGTCTTGGACATATTATCGAATCAATGTACATTCCCTGGGTCAAGCCAAACATCCTTTACGATCTATCTTTATAGATATTTATCCCCGATATTACGATACTTCTCCCAAGTCCTTGATGGAGAAGTGTTTAGACAACCACATCTTTACTGATTGTAGCATCAGTATGTCATTTCTTATGAATAGTACATCACCATATAATACTAGGAATGTCTTAATGCTCCTACTAACCTTTGTACACACTTGGTTCGTCCTTGTTTTTGAAAAAATTAAACTCTTTTGATTGTCTCATCAAAACACATATTCTATCTTTGAAAAGATTACTTCAATTCATAATTGGATCGTTGTAGCTTACATACTTGATTTACTCCATCTTTATAGAGACAAATTCCCTTGGTTGTATTATATACATACATCCCTTTTTGTATAGAAAGCTGCAACTGCAAGTAGAATCCTAATGGATATATACATTTTTACTAGTGAAAATTTTCATCATAGTAAACTCCTTGACTTTGTATAGAACCTTTTTGCCACTAGTCAGGTCTTATAGGTTTCCACATTGATATCTACTTTAGTCTTTTTAAAAGACCTATTTTGGATTTCATGGTCAACAATCATTCCTCTTAAGTCTCCACTACTCATACCTCATCGTATGTAACTAGATTATCATTCACTATGATGCATACCTCATCACCATCATCTATGATGAATCCATACCTTTGATAAGTGGTTTTTATACCTATGTTTTGAATACACATGAGCTTGATAAATTGCTTATCTTTAAGTATTTATGTTAGTTTATATGTCTTTTTATGTGTTTGTTGTAATTTAGGTTGTATAGTAAGTTTATGTATTTTTTGTTAATTTATGCGCCTTTTTACCACATTATTATAGGATGTGGTTTTCCATTACTTTTTATGTTGTTTTGTAGTTATTAAAATAAGGGCTTGCTAGTTCGTGGTTTGGAAGTGTCCAGTTTGCATTTTCGGCTTGTCATTTGCATAAAGGCCAGCTTTTGGCATTACTCCGGCCAGAATCTCCAATTTTACAAAACATGAAAGTTGTAGAACTTCTTCTTAGCTTTCCAAAACATCTTGAATCATATCAATCAGAGGTTGGACGCAAAAGCTACACCAAAAATACGAAGAAATTGCACAACAGCTACTTCACGCCCAATTCTGGCCTTCATCCTTTCTGATTCTGCAATTTCGTAAAACATCAAAGTTGTAGGTCTACGAATTTCCTTTCCATAACATCTTGAATTACCTCAATAGGAGTTCGAATGAAGAAGTTACACCTAAAATACGAAAAGACCCTGAAGCTGTCAAATCTATATTTCTACAAAAGGGTTCAGCTGCGCCCAATTTGCACTAGGGCGCGGCGCAGCTGCGCCGTTCCCCAGTCAAGCCGCAGACAGTTTGCTATAAAAGTCAATTTTTTCCTTGAAAACATGATATATCCGATTTCCCTTCCTTGGGGTTGCTCTGGGCGATTTTGGAGATGAAAAAGGAAGCTCCCATGGAGGTTAGAAGTGGATTACATCAATTAAAACATGATTTGGATGAGGATTTGGGGTTGTTTCTCTTACTTTTCTCTCTCTATTTCAAATGTATCATTGAATGTTTGTGTTGGATCTTCATCTTTTGAAGAAATTGGATCTTGTTGTATAGTTTATCTTGATATATTTCATTGTTAATCTTGTTAGTTGTTCTTAGATTGTCTATTGTGGTTTGGGATTAATTGCTTAATTGCCTAGCTAACAATTACCTTGATAACTCACATGGAACTGAAATGGGGAGTGTGAGTTTAGATCTGACCATAATAGCTTGTGTTCATGATTTTACATGACGTTGGAATGCATGATTCGTGCTAAGGATAGACATATACCGAAGCACCACTCGTAGTCTTTTGAGAACTTATGCTTAAACCCATTTTTCTCTAGCTCACATAGACATATAGTGATCTAATTAACTTGGGTGTTCCTTCTTATTCTGTTGCCCTTAGGTCAAATCTGAGTTGGATATGGGTATGGTGCAACGAAAGTTGATCATGCTTTGTTTTCGTGTTTTCGACTAACAATCTTTGATAATTAGTTTGACTTAACGGGAAGTATATTGACGTAAATGAAGCAATAGGTGAAAATTGTAGTCTCTTGTATATATTATCTTGTTTCATTTTATGAATAGTTAGTGTTAATTTAATTTAATTTCATTCATTCAATTTCTTTAATCATTCGTTTAAATAGGATTGAGTTGGTTATAAGCTAGTGTTTGGTAATTCTTGTTACATAATTTTCTCGTGGGATCGATACTCTATAAGTTGGACGTTCTAGGAGTGCAACGTACTCAAAGTGTGGATGTGTCTTATGATTATTGTGCTGGCAATCATCCGAGTCATCAATGCACCATTAGTTATGGACCGGTATAGTATGGGGGTGATTACCTCAACAACTATGCTTATCCCGACAATTATCATCAGGATTGGGGATATCACCCGGATGTTGCATAGAGCTACACCCAGCAAGATCAATACTATACTCCAAGTCAATTGTACCCACCAAAATTCTCATGTCCACCTCCACTGCAACAGGAAGAAAATTCAAGATTGGAGGAATTGTTATCCAAGTTCATTGCTTCGAATGAGGAGATGATGAGTAGTCAAGTTGCTTCCATTCGAAATCTTGAGGACAAAATGGAGCAATTATTCAAAGCCTTAAATAATAGTCCTCAAGACACTTGGCCTCATGACATGGATTCCTAGATTGATGAAGTACCCGAGCCAAATCTGCAATTGGATGAGCCACAAGAGATTAAAATGGAGGAGAATAGTGGGGATATGGTTAACACAGTCGACGAAGAATTATATGTGCATTTTGAAGAAGATGAGTCGATCTTGTTAGTGCCCCAAGAGCCTTCTCCACCAAAGGTTAAGAATCCAATCAGATTTGCAAAAGCATGCCCACTTGTTAATCATGTCGTTGGCAAGGCTCTTTATGCCATAAGAGCTAGTACAAATATGGAGCCATTATGGGTTGAAGAAGAGAAGATAGAAGAAGAGCCCATTGTGTTTGATAATCTCCAATGCCCCAATATGGTCACAAACACAATGGAAGAAGCACCTAGCTATTTGACCATTGAAATGGGGAACTTACCTACAAATAACAAGCTAGGTGACTTAGACTTCGTGGCTATCACGAATGGGAACCTCCCAAATGATGAATTTCTCCCGATGGATGGAGAGTTCCTCAATTATCGAAGAGGGATTGGATAGCGTTGATACGAAGAAGTCCAGCTAAAGGACTATAAACT
Source organism: Hedera helix (assembly GCA_947179155.2). Taxonomy (NCBI): domain Eukaryota; kingdom Viridiplantae; phylum Streptophyta; class Magnoliopsida; order Apiales; family Araliaceae; genus Hedera; species Hedera helix. The sequence goes on from OX359274.1 coordinate 16,734,918, forward strand.
AAGCGCTCGATGGGAGGCATCCCATTCACTCTTTCTCCCTCCTTGTTTAATTCTCTTTTCTTTTAATATTAACTAGAATTTTTGGTAGATTTAGAAGTTTTAATAGTTCATTTTTTGTCTCTCTCAGGTTTAATTCATATTGGTGGAATTATGCAATGTCAAAGCAAAAAGGAAGTGTGCATCAGGAAGAAAAAAAAATAAAAAAATTCACGATGCTCCTCTGCTGCACGACGCAGCTGCGCTCATTTCCTTCACAAAAACGGCGTAGCTGCGCCCTTCCCCTGCACCCCTGCCACTCTGTCGGACAGCGCAGCTGCGTGCTCCTAAAGAAGAAATACGGCGCAGCTGCTCCAGAGAGTTTTAAAATATATATATATATATATATATATATATATATATATATATATATATATATATATATATAGTGCATATTAATTGTTTATCACTCATTAATGTATTTTTTTTAAAGTTCTTAATTGGTTTGTGTTTGCCAATTTTAGGAGTTTTTGGGTGTGCAATCGGAGCTATGCAACGTGAACATCAATTTGAGGATTACACCGTGCCGCACGCCAAGTGTTTAATGTTTTACCTCATCGCGAATTCAGGGAAGTTCTCGGTCTTCAATTCTCTATTCATGTAGTAGGAGGACACTATCTGATTCAAGTTTGGGGGTATTGTGTGTCTTGTGTTATTATATTGTGTTTGTATATATATTTTTATTTGCATATTTGTGTTTTGAATTTTGTGGGCATATTCTCTGCAAACCCTCACGAGACAAAACTCGTCCTCTTGGGTAACCTTGGGGTTTAATGGCTTGTTGCACGTGCTAAGTGCAATCGTACTCCCTACGAAACTGGGTTCGTTATGTGTTGTTAATATATGTCATTTTTGTTTTCGTTTTGAGTCGTTGTAGCATAGGTTATGTCTCTTGAGCATTGAGTTAATTTGGATTGAACCATAATCGAGGATCAGGCATTGATTACTTGAGTTATAACTCGTAGAAAATTGATTAACGTCGCTTCGTCTGTGTGCTTGACGTACTGTTGATTTACATAACTGATGATCCCTAGATCTTCGAGCACTTATCCATTTGTAGTGAACTAGTTGTTTACTGTGAGGCGGTTTATTTGACTACATGCTTAGTGAGATAATCTTTTACTTTAAAACTCGTATATGCATCACTCGAAACGATCTCTCATGTTTGATTTGTCTATAGCGTGAGATGGAGCGTTAAAACGCACTCACATAAAAAAAATAAAAAAAATAAAAAAAACTCAAATAAAATAAAATAAAATAAAATAAAAAATATAAAGATAGTAATAAATATAATAATTTATTTGACTAGTCGAGTTTTGTGGCCTCTGTTACTCAAGGTATTAGGCTCTTAGAGGTGTCTTTACACCTAATGCCCTAAAGCCAACTGGTTTGGGAGTCATTGGTCGAACGTTCACTATATGGGTAACTCTGAGCCTAATGGAACGAGACATTGCGCATGTCAAGATTAGTTTTGTTTGGACTTATCTACTGGGACTAGTGGAAAGTGATGTCTTGTGCATGTGGTTTTAAGTTTTCGATTTCTTTTTTAAGGTAATTTGTCTATACAATCTCTATGTGATGATTAGTTTGTTGCAGATGGTTCACATACACACGTGGGTCATAAGTTGTGTATTGACTGATATATGAGTTGAGAGTCTAGACTTTGCAAGGTTTTGAAATTTTCTTGTAATTATAAATTGAAATAATCTTGAGGCCACATGGTTCTGTCTTATTAACTCACTGCTCAAGCTTTGCGCTATCATTTGTATAGTTAGTGTTGTTTTGCTTGAGGACAAGCAATGGTTTAAGTTTAGGGGTATTAAATATTTTATTATATTTTTTTTATTAAATGTTATATGCATAGAATACTCCTGACCTTGATAATGTGCAAATCTTCAAGTATTTTCTTTGATTTTTTTTATTTTTATTTTTATCTAGGTATTTTGTTAATTTTTCTTTCTTTAGTTTGTCTTTGTGTTCTTTGAGGACAAGCAATGGTTTAAGTTTGGGAGTATTTGATAAGTGATTTTTATACCTATGTTTTGAATACACTTGAGCTTGATAAATTGCTTATCTTTAAGTATTTCTGTTAGTTTATATATATTTTTTATGTGTTTGTTGTAATTTAGGTTGTATAGTAAGTTTATGTGTTTTTTGTTAATTTACGCGCCTTTTTACCACATTATTATAGGTTGTGATTTTCTATTACTTTTTATGTGTTTTATGTTGTTTTGTAGTTATTAAAATAAGGGCTTGCTAGTTCGTGGTTTGGAAGTGTCCGGTTTGTATTTTCGGCGTGTCGTTTGCATAAAGGCCAGCTTTTGGCATTGTTACGGCAAGAATCTCCGATTTTGCAAAACATAAAAGTTGTAGAACTTGTTCTTAGCTTTCCAAAACATCTTGAATCATCTCAATCAGAGATTGGACGCAAAAGCTACACCAAAAATACGAAGAAATTACACAGCAGCTACTTCACGCCCAATTTTGTCCTTCATCCTTTCTGATTCTGCTATTTTGTAAAACATAAAAGTTGTAGGTCTACGAATTTCCTTTCCAGAATATTTTGAATTACCTCAATTGGAGTTCGTATGAAGACGGTATGCCCAAAATACGAAAGGACCCTGAAGCTGCCAAATCTATGTTTCTACAAAAGGGCGCAGCTGCGCCCAATTTGCACTAGGGCACGGCGCAGCTGCGCCGTTCGCCAGTCAAGCCGAGGACAATTCGCTATAAAAAACTAATTTTTGCCCTAAAAACATGATATATCCGATTTCCCTTCCTTGGGGTTGCTATGGGCGATTTTGGAGATGAAAAAGGAAGCTCCCATGGAGGTTAGAAGTGGATTACATCAATTAAAACATGATTTGGATGAGGATTTGGGGTTGTTTCTCTTCCTTTTCTCTCTCTATTTCTATGTATCATTGAATGTTTGTGTTGGATCTTCATCTTTTGAAGAAATTGGATCTTGTTGTATAGTTTATCTTGATATATTTCATTGTTAATCTTGTTAGTTGTTCTTAGATTGTCTATTGTGGTTTGGGATTAATTGCTTAATTGCCTAGCTAACAATTACCTTGATAACTCACATGGAACTGAAATGGGGAGTGTGAGTTTAGATCTGACCATAATAGCTTGTGTTCATGATTTTACATGGCGTTGGAATGCATGATTCGTGCTAAGGATAGACATATACCGAAGCACCACTCGTAGTCTTTTGAGAACTTGTGCTTAAACCCGTTTTTCTCTAGGTCACATAGACATATATTGATCTAATTAACTTGGGTGTTCCTTCTTGTTCTGTTGCCCTTGGGTCGGATCTGAGTTGGATATGGGTATGGTGCAACGAAAGTTGATCATGCTTTGTTTTCGTGTTTTCGACTAACAATCTTTGATAATTAGTTTGACTTAACGGGAAGTATATTGATGTAAATGAAGCAATAGGTGAAAATTGTAATCTCTTGTATATATTATCTTGTTTCATGTTATGAATAGTTAGTGTTAATTTAATTTCATTACATTCATTCAATTTCTTTAATCATTCGTTTAAATAGGATTGAGTTGGTTATAAGCTAGTGTTTGGTAATTCTTGTTACATAATTTCTCGTGGGATCGATACTCTATTTACTCTATATTACTTGTTGACCGTGTATACTTGCGCTTTATTGTTCATTCAAACGAACTCGTCGAGGTCGGAACTCATTAAATATAAAAATATAAAAACTAAACCAGATTTACAACTGGGTTGTGGTATAATAGGTTTATCTACTTAAACAGATTCCTTCACTTGATCTATAATATTTTGTTGTTCTTGAACTTCTTCAAAATCTATCTTACTTCCACTGACCCGTTCAAGGATTAACTCATTTTCCTAGAAGGAATCTGTTTCGACAAACACCTTTTAATTAGTAAGATTATAGAAGTAATACCCTAAATTTTCTTTAGGATATCCCACAAGTTTACACTTGTCAGATTTTTTTCCCAAGCTTGTCACTGACAAACCTTTTGATATAAGCTGGATACTTCAAATCTTAACATACTTAATACTTGGTTCCTCCATATCCATAAATCATATGGAGTCTTAGGGACGGAATTAAAAGGTATCTTATTTAGCTGATATGCTGCCATTTCTCGGGCATTACCCTAGAAGGATATTAGAAGATTGGTAAACTCATCATGGATCATCATTATGTCTATTATAAGAGAATACCATTTTTCTTTGAGATGATCTAGAAACTTACTACTTAAGTATTCACTTCTCGATCTAATCAAAGAACTTTAATACTTTTAGCCGTTTGTTTTTATACTTCATTTCTAAAGTCTTTGAACCTTTCATACGATTTGGATTTGTATTTTATCAAATACATATATCGAAATCTAAAATCATCAGTGAAAGTAATGAATGAATACCCTCATCTTGCATTTGCTGTCATAAGTCCTACACATAAATGTGTGCACCATCTCTAATAACTCTGCAACTCTCTCTCCATGTCCATTAAATGGAGATGTAGTCATATTATCCATGATACAAGATTCACAAGTTATATTTGATTCATAATCAAAAGGCTCTAAAAGCCCATTTGTCTTATACTACTTGTTACTTCTTATTTTATTAATATGACCGAGTTTACATTGCAATATGAATGTATGATTCATATCATTTCTTTGCCTTTAGTTGTTTCAATTTGAAATATTTTTCATGTAAGTCAAGTATACAATGTCCATCAAGTAATCAACATAGTAACAACTTACTAACTTAATAGACTTGCCCGTAGGTAATCCTAAACTGTAAGTTCTTATGGCTAATGTAGCAATCTTTACTGTATTCCCCACGCATAAGATTACTTGTCCTTCGCTTAGCTTTCTACTTCTGCTTAATCTCTGCAGTGACTTGCATATGTGAGACCACCAGTCGTTATCTAATACCCAAGTATAACTTGACTTATAGAAAGTTCTATTTTATTATGAACAAATCTATATCTGCAGTAGAAGCTTCACCATGTTTCTTCTGCTTAGGTAGTGTCCCAACTTATTGTAATGAAAGCAAACTCCTTTCGTTTTAAGTTCACTTTTATTTATGTCTTTCAATGAGTGTCTTTCGTTTGCCTTCTATCCTTTCTGACTCCTCAGAAACATCTCTAGCCATCTTCTTCTGCTTAGAAGATTTCATTTACGAGTAAAACTTGATTTTTCTCAGATGGAAAATGACTCTCAACAGTTTTCAACATGTTTAGCTAATCAGGTTAACTGACATCTAGCTTACTAACGTTTGAAGTTCACAACAAATTGTGAATAGGAGTGAATGAGTGACTGTAAGATCGAATCTTGACTCAACTCTCCGTCCTTGACAATACCTAGATGTCCCAATTAATTAATCTAATTGATCTTCTTTTAGTACATGTGTCTGTACTGTAGTGCCATTGGTCACTATAGATAGGAAGAACTCTTTATATATCTTATATCTAGTTAACCTACTTTGCTCACTATACAACTTATGAAGGTATAGCAGTATGGTAGGTGCATCCATTTTCTCGTATTGACAATATAACTCGATACTTATGGATGAGAGTATGATGCATTTGAGCCATAGTTGCATCATTCTTCCACTTCATAAGTAGCAATCTCTTCCTCAGAGACATTGTCTATAACGTTTGCAGAGATAGGCAAATTAAGGATATTTGCTAGCTTTTCAGTATTAAGAACTATTCTCAAATTTGTTTAATCAATTCAAACAATTTGGTTGAATTAATTGTTAACATCCAATATGCTATGCAGTGTTAGTGAATTAAATATAACAATATTCTTTAAGTGAATTAATAATAACATTAACATGCATTCATTTTATTAACCACCAAGTTAATTAGGTCTTTATTTAAAATGGTGTCTCCCACTATTTTCATCAAACTATATTATCCTCCCTATATAGTTCGACAAATCGAATTAAAGACTCGCTAGTGAGAATAAGGATCCTATTGAAATAAGTATAGCATTGTGTGTGCACAACAAATTATAGTTTATTCAATAGGTAGATAACTCCTTGTTAATTACATCAACATGTAACACCTTGTATTTTGCTTCTTAAATTATTATGATCAAGTGTGCGCACATCCGAGTCAAAATTATATAAGTTAAGTCTAACCTAACACTTCTATCTAAGTAAAGAGAAAAATACTATCATTGTGTGTGCAAAACAAAACAGTAATGTTCAATTCCTCATAAGCTTTTAATGTGATAAAACAACATCTCAAATAATCGATATAAGTCTTGTGTGTGCATAACAAACGTACATTGATTATTTGATACAATATTATTTTATCATGCTAGAAGGCGACGTTCGATATTTCAAATATCTTTAAACGTTATAACTTAATATAATGAGTAGTAGAATAAATAAATTAGAATCATTCTAATTTTATTTAATTGAATTAAACTCATTTTATTCATTTTATTAAACCTTTTAATTTATTTTATAAATAATATTTATTCTACATCATGAGGGGTTTGTTAATATTAATTATCTCATCTTGTTTAACGTGCACACACACACACACACACACACACACACACACACACACACACACACACACACACACACACACACACACACACATATATATATATATATAAAATACGTATCCTATTAATTAACATGCGAATCATGTTTGATAATATATAATATATATAAATAAGCATACACATATAGAATACTATATTCTACTTGAATTGATTATGTACTTTTCTAGTTTGATTACATAAATGTAATTATTACATTTAACATGGGCTTCAATACAAACGGGTTTTCACGCGTGCCTTGTTCTTCGGCTCCAATTCTTCAAATAAATCTAATTAATCATATTACTAACTATTTTCATAAAATAGAAACCTTGATCAGCAGTCAAGGGGAAGTACATTAGGAGAGAGATATAATTTACATCAAAGAAATTAAAAAAGATGAGGTACGCAGATCTCATTTATTAAAAATCCATTCATTTAATACATCCACATAAATTAAATCCAATTATATTGGTCAATAGCCCATAATCAATCACATTTATTATATATATATATATATTGGTATCATTTAATGGGCAATTTAAAGTTAAATGGAATTCAATTTTATGTTTAAAATAAACCTTTTATTTTAATTATAAAATCATGTAAAAATAAACTATTTATTTTTATTATATTTTTGGATTTTTTTGGATTTTTAAAATTACCCAAAATAAACTTTTTAATTTTTAATTTTAAAAATATGCTCAAAATTAAAAAAAAAATGCCATTGAAAATCTTAAAAATTCATTATTTACGAAACTGCCATCGAACTTAAAAAATTATGAAACTGCCACCGCTCCTTTTAATTACGAAATTACCATTGGAACTGGAAGGGCATTGCAACGCCTGAATTACAACTGAAACAGGGCACTGTAGGGGCATTTTCATACATTTAGGAGTTCGGGCGCTGCAGTGTTGTAACAATACTACACCCTGGCGTTGTAATCGTATTTTGAATTTTTTTTTCTTCGTCCAAAACACGATTTTTGCAACTTGTTTTCAAAACCCATGATTCTGTACAATATATTATTTTAAACACATATCCATGCACATACGGAATCAAAATAATTAATAATTCACATAATTTTGGCTTTTGATGCTAATATTGGTTTACAGAAATATGGCACACATACAATCTAATTGTAATAGCGCAACGGAAGCAAACAAAATCAGATTTTAAAAATCTTACAAACCAATAACCAGAATTTTTCTTATGTGATAATTATTAATTGAGGAATGATTAAAGATTTATACATTTGTATAACTAAGCTTCCACATGTACAAATTCAACTCTCTTTAATACTTCGTGTTCTTCTTTAAATTCACCGATTAGATTCCACCGATCAATGTTACCTCCCTAAGTGTGAAGCCTTTAGAGGCGATCCACCAAGAGATCTATGAATTAAAAAAGTGGAGTTTGGTTTTTTCAAATCATGGGTGGCTAGTCCTAATTCTCTCTTTCTCGCTAACTCCTTAGATGTAGAGAATTATGAAGTACTCTATCAATTCTTTTGAAATAATGTGTAACCTCAATCCATAATAAGACTCTTCTTATTTATAGATATAGTCAACTGTCCTAAACTATTTAGGATTATGGTTTTAATTTATTTCTCAATTTAATTAGGAACTAAATTAATTAATTACAATTCCTAAACCATTTAGAAACTTAATTATTTAATATGAGAGTACTTCTTTTTAATTAATTCCTAAACCATTTTGGAACTTAATTATTTATAATAATACTACTATTTATTAATTAGTTCCTAAACCATTTAGGAACTAAATAATAGTAATAATAATATGACTCCTCTTATTAATTTATAATTACTATTTCTAAAATACTAAATTATAAATATTAAGTTATTTAATTTATTCTATCACCATAATATAAATTAAATATACTTAATTTATTATTACGATTATGTCATCCACTTCTAAAATAAATATTATTGTTTTACAGTGTGACCTTTTAGGTTCTCCATATTAAACCGGTTGTAGAATAAATTAACTAGAACCATTCTAATTTTATTTATATAAATAAATTAAACCATTTAATTTATTAATAAATAATATCTATTCTTATAATAAGGGTAAGCCCCCTTAGCAATCAATGACTTTTCAGATAATATAGATTTTAATATTTAATAAAAAAAAAAAACCTATTTCGTGAATAGTTACCGTACAATTCAATTATTCTACCACATAATGTCTCAATTAAATATAAAACATGAAATTACTATCTAGTCTTATTTGATCATATGCATTTTAATTCTCAAATGTTCAACTGTAATGTAAATTAGAAACTCATTTCTAAATTTCATTCCACCTTAACTAAGGATTTCTGAGTTGTCATTTATCGAATTACATAGGACATTCTCTCCCTTTACTGGAAGTGGTAGATCCTTTGTTGACCATTCATCTACCTCTACATACAACTTATTACACCCGATCATACCCTTTCATATATCCTAAAGGTCTTAAAGAATATGCCAAAGTATAACTCATCATACATAAGGTACTATGATGATTTCAAGTCCAAGAATCACTTGTACTACTATCACAAAAGGAACTCCTATTGACATGCCAGTAAAACTCCATTAGGTGTTTCTTGAGCGAGTTACGTTCAGTGAACTTATTCTCTAATAAGCACTTACATACTTGTTTTAGTGTCTCTACACAAATGATATGAGATCAATCATCCTTTTCATAAGAGTATTAATCTATTCGGATTCTCTAATCCCCATTTTAGTGATCACATGATTAGGAGCATTTTAGTTTTGAGTTATCTTAAATTTATATTTCATTACCATAATCACTATTATGATTCTAAAGATATTACTCAAGATTATGAGTTTATTCATATAATTAATTCAGCCAATTAATCAATGATAAAGAAATGTCTTGATACTTTTATTAATAAATCGAATAAGAATACAAAGTATATGCATATCACATTAAATATAATTGGCTTGAGAGCATACCACTTTCAGAGTTTTTAATTGAAACCAAACAATTGCTACCACGTACTTCTTTTCTAACTGTCTCTAGTCAATTTTCCTCAAATCTTTAATAGTATAACTCTTTTATAAGTTTAATTCTTACAATCTCCAAATACATATTTATCATCTCCAAATAAATTTCTACTATCATACAGATTATTTCTCTCTATGAGTTTACTTATCTCCCTTCTTAGGTTTTATGTACTAATAATATAATTATACATAATACTAAACACACCATTTTATTTTGATGAAACAATTGCACACAAAAGCATTTAAGATTTTATTTTATCTTATTAAATGGGTTGAAAACTCTTAATGAGTCCATTCATCTCCAGTAATTCTTGTAAAGAGTTTAGCTTTATATAATATTTTTATGTGTTAAAATTTAATAACATTTATGCATATATTTTAATTATCTACAGACTTTTCACAAGTCCATTTACTCTTATCCTCATATTATAACCTAAGGTACTCGTTACCTTAGGGCTATAATCCACTGCTCTAATACCAAATGTGATAACCCCAAAATCCCTACACTGACTACGGTAAAATTTATGCTTTAAACCCCCTACATTCTACTAACTTAACCAATGATCCCATAATCATATTGGTAGAACTAGACTATTTTAGACTATACATAAAAAATAAAAATCTTTTACTTCGTAGGAACGCTATATCTTGAAAAGGAATGTCAAAAAGACTTACACGTTTCTCTAGGGAGCCTAGGTTATATCTTTAGGGTTTAACCCTAGATTAGGTTTTAAACCTAGTTTAAGGTTTAGGTTATAACTATTTTTTCAATTTAGGTTTTATCCTTAAATTAACTTCTTGATTTTAACAAGTGTTACAGTTGAATACTTGAATCAAAACACATAAACAAACACATATGGAACATCATATAGAACATTTGAAGCTTAATTCAAGCTTTTTACTAATCATATAACACAGATTAGGCTAAAGATTTTTAACCTCTAATCATATACGATCGTAGATTCGAGTCGTATTAGGTCTTTACGATAGCTCAATGTATACTCGAGCAATCGTTCTTAAGTTTTGAATTAACAATCTTTACATAGATCTTTTCAGATCATATTTGAAATGTTTGAGATATTACAACCCAACTTACAAGAATTTGGTCCTCGAAATTACAATATAATCATCTTTTGTCATTTAATATCATATTTATAAGTTTTATAAATATTTAAGATATTACATTTTTGGTATCAGAGAAGTGGATTATAACTCTAAGGTAACGAGTACCTTAGGATATAATCTGAGGATAAGAGTATATGGACTTGTGAAGAGTTTGTAGATAATTAAAAGATATGCATAAATCTTATTAAATCTTAATACATAAAAATATTATATAAAGCTAAACTCTTTACGAGAATTACTGGAGATGAACAGACTCATAAAGAGTTTTCAACCCATTTAATAAGATAAAATAAAATCTTAAATATTTCTGTGTGCAACTGTTTCATCAAAATAAAATGGTGTGTTTGGTATTATGTATAATTATAATACTAGTACATAAAACCTAAGAAATGCGAGCATTAAACTCATAGAGAGATATAAGAGAGAAATGATCTGTATGACAGTAGAAATTTATTTGGAGATAATAAATATGTATTTGGAGATTGTAAGAATTAAACTCATAAATGAGTTATAAATATTGAAGATTTGAGAAAAAATTACTAGAGACAGTTAGAGTAGAAGTACGTGGTAGTAATCATTTGGTTTCAATTGAAAACTCATGTTAGCAAAATTGAGTTAACAAGATGTGTTAGAAAACTAATCTAACAATACTGAAGGTACAAAGTTTAAAACGCAAATGCAGTATTGAGTCCCGGTATATCTCGGATAAAACTGGTTGGGCATTTGTAAAGGTATTGATGAGACGAAAAACTAATCAATTAGTTCATGGGTTAATGTAATATCCCAAACATTTTAAATATGATCTAAAAATATCTATATAAAGATTGACAATTCAAAACCTAAGATCGATTGCTCGAGTATACATTGAGTTATCGTAAAGATCTATTACAGCTCGAATCTACGATCGTATATGATTAGATGTTAAAAACCTTTAACGTAATCTGTGTTATGTGATTAGTAAAAAGCTTGAATTAAGCTTCAAATGTGTTATATGATGTTTTCATATGTATTTGATTATGTGTTTTGGTTCAAGTATTCAACTTTAACACTTGTTAAAATTAAGAAGTCAATTTAAGGCTAAGACCTAAATTAGAAAAAGAGTTATAACATAAACCCTAAATTATAGTTAAAATATAATCTAGGGTTAAACCCTAATAATATAACCTAGGTTCTCTAGAGAAATATGTATGTCTTTTAGATATTTCGTTTCAAGATATGGCATTCCTACGAAGTAAAAACACGTAATAATGAATAAAAGTTTTTCCCAAAAAATTAGCGGTAATCATTATTCAAGAAAAAATGCTTGAAAACACTTGTCATCATTTTGACTTTTTGCATTTCATGACTTAGCATTTATATGGAGTACATATACTAGGGAACCAATAAAAATTAACTTCCGAAGGAAAACACTTTTTTGCAGAAACAATATTTCGTTTTCTGGAAATTTCACATTGCTGAATAGTGTTTATACAGGGAATAAGTATAATTCCACCAATAAAATTTCTACCCAAATGATATATATCTAAGTGAGAGTATTTAATGATATAAGGAGTTTTGTAAGAAAATGAATCTTACCACGGATAAAGATGCAAACATTTATGACAAGATTCTTCTATTCCAAGGACCATCCTATTATTAATGCGGTGAATCTTGGATATGTAAATTTATAGAATATTTAAATCTTAAGGTTAAAATTTGACCTTTATATATGGTGTTATCCATGTATACGGATAATCTACAAGTTGATACTTGTAAAAATGATGAGATTGAGACCAAGTTAAGATCTAGGGATGAAGTAAAAGAATATTTTTTATATAGTCTAAAATAGACTAGTTCTACCAATATGATTATGGGATCATTGGTTAAGTTAGTAGAATGTATAGAGTTTAATGTACAAAGTTCACCGTAGTCAGTGCGGAGATTTTGGGCGTGTTACATTGTTACTCAGGCTACCCTAAATTGTGCAAAGTGAGATTATAAATATGGGTTTGAAAATAAAATTTTGAGAAGATTGGGTTAGTGCATTTATGATGATTTGAATTTAATGATGATATAATGACATGAACTTGATGTATATGTGTAAAAGAAAAATAAGTAATATTATAAAGTCCTTAAGAGATAATCATTGTAAAAGGATTTGGGGATCAAATCTGTTAGGTTGATCCAAATTGTAGAGTTAGGACTTATTATAGAAGGAATAGTCCAAGAGATAGTAGAGTAGAAGACTTAGTTAATCTGAGATCACAGAGTGGAACTAAGGAAATTTGGCAGAATCATCGAGTAGAAAGAAAATATACTCCAAAATCATAGAGTGTCTGAAGGAAACTCAAGATCGTAGAATGACATTAACATTGCAGAGTGTTTGAAAGAAACTCAAGATCGTAGATTGACATCAAGATCGTGGAGTGTCTTAAGGAAACTCCAAGATGATAAAGTGACGCCAGACATAAAGCTAGAATGCAAAGTCACCAGAATTATGGAATAATTGATTCTACGATCCTAGACAATCAAGATCCTAGAGTGAAACTCTTGACTTATGATCGTAGAGTGCAACTCTTGACTTGTGATCATAAAGTGCAAAGTGCAACTCCTGACATTTCAGTAATCGTTCTGATCAAAAGCTTCTTCAGAACACCACCATCCTAAATATCCTCCAAGTGTGTTGATAGAAAATAGAATGTCCAATCAGCCGTAATTCCAATAGCTATATTTGGAAATAACAGTCTGTCATAGCCCACAAACAGTTAATAAACATAGGCAACTACAACAGACTACAGTGTTAGAAGATGTCAATATTATACTCAAATGGTAAAAACACCAACATCCAATGGGCATTTTTAAAGAAAAGATCTATAAATAGATTTCAGCTCCAGACTTCACAATCATCGATTAATTCATAACAAGAGAAAAAGTAAAGTATAAAAGGTTGAGAGCTCAAAGTCTACCCTTCAATCCAAAGGCCACTCTACGATTTTGAGAAATTAATCATCACTGTTAAATATTTTGAAGAAGAGCTTAACACAACTTAGTAGCACCTCAAACACAATCATACAAATACTAGTTAGATCTTAGAGATCTTTGAAAGACGAAACTTAGTGACTCGCCTAATTATATGTGAATCAGTTTTCTTAATGAGTTTAAGTCTGTGTGACGTCTCAAGTCTTAGTGACTTGTGTGATACTTAGTGGATCACAGTGTTGTAATTGGTTCAAAGAGAATCTGGTATAAGTGAATTTATCCTTAGTGGATCATCCCTGCTCAGAGGAGTGAAAGAGAGAACTAGGAGTAGTTTAGACTATGAACCTCTTAAAAATCACTGTCTCTTTTATTGCTTTACATAACTGCTATATTAATTGAGATTTGTCTCCACATTATTTATTGTTAAATTTAGAGTTGAGGTTTTCAATATATCTTTGAAGGGTTTTTATAAATCATAATGTTGTGCATATTGTAAGCATATTTTCGTAGAGCTTCTGCATAGTCATCTCGTGCAGATTCTCTAATCGTAGTGGTTTTTGCATCCCGTTTACTTGGTAGTGCTCTCATGAATTTGATGTTAATGTCCTTGCTTGAGTAAACCTTCACGAATGTTTAAGGGAATTGAGCAATATAATGAATCTTTCTTAGCTTGTTATTATATTTTCCCCAAGGATGTGAGAGAACATCACGTACTATTGGGTTAGCATAGACTATTTATTTTCCCTGTCTGCCTCGGTTCCTTCATACATAACCAGCAAGGCTTCGCAGACTTCATTTGTTGTTTTGCAGTTGACTACATTTTTAAACAACTCATCTTCTAAAGCCATGAATAAAATATTCTTAACTCTTTTATCGAGCTGCACCCATTTCTTTTCAATGTCTGTCCATTCTACTTTCTGTTTGACTTCCATATTATTTGGATCTTCTTCTGTAGGAGCAAGTTTTGTGGAACATAGGGTCCATTGATCATAACATCAAATAAATCTTCATCAATAGCATCCATGTACGCCTACATGCAAAATTTCTAGTTAGCAAATCTATCTTTATTGAATAAAGGTGGCTTGTTTCCACCACCAAGCTCGTAACTGATTTTATTTTGTGTCATTAATCTACTCAAGCTGGTTAGGCTTTATTCAAGAAAACCTGATATGTTACCACTTGTTATTTTTCAGAGGCACTAATGGATCTAGAAGGGGGATGAATAGATATTTAAAAAACTTTTTCGTTTTAGATTATGATTACTAGATTATAACTTAAACAAGTTAATTTATTAAAGCATGAAAAAATGTTAGTTTAAACACCCAATTAAGATTTGTGGAGATCACAGTTCTGAATTTAGTTGGCCTATGTAAATCAATTAAAACAGATATAATATAATACAAAAAGTAAAGTGCTGAGAGTAAATGAGACACGTATATTTTAAAGAGGTTCAGAGTATAAAGATTTCCTAGTCCACTCTTCTACTCCTTGAGTAGGGAATCCACTATGGATAGGGTGATCACAAAGATCAGTTCACACATAACTGTTACAATTAGTTGAATCACAAAGATTCTTTCAAGTCACTAAGACTCGACTCTACCACGGTCATTAAGACCAGTTCACAAAGAACTCTTCAAGTCACTCAGACTTGGAACCACCAATTCACAAAGAACTCTTCAAGTCACTTATACTTAGAATCACATCTGTCACTAAGACCAGTAATCACAATGAGAATGGGTGATTTCATATGTGTTGCAAAGTGGCTTTGAGTCCGATGTAGAGTTACTTAACACCAGAATAAGTGATAGAGTTAAATTATATGATATTTTTATTCCCTAATACTTAGGTTTTATATTTATTGTATGCTTAAATATTTAATTATTTAGTTTATTTTGGTTTTAATAGGTTTTATAGGGTTTTAGTTAATTTATGTTAATTTAGGTAATTTTATAGTATTTTTATATTTATTTTTATTTATGTGTTTTTATTTATTTTTAGTGTTTTAGGTGTTTTATTAATTATTATGTATTTTTATCATTTTTATTATTTTTATATTATTTTTATTTATTTTTAATTAATTTATATTTGTTTTTGTAGGAAAAATGAAGCTTAGGGGCATTTCAGTAATTTCCGAAAAAAGAGGCGACCGCGCACTGCGCGCGGATGGATTGCCGAGCAGTGAAACGACGTCGTTTAATCAGAGCTTCCGCGCAATGCGCGCGGTGTCGTGAACAGTCGCAAGAACGGGAACAAAACGACGTCGTTTGATGGCCAGTATCGCGCAATGCGTGCGACAGCGTGAGTTGACCGGGTCAAGGGGCACGAAGGGCATGTTTGTTTGACGCGTTAATTGCCCAAAACAGATTATTTCGGAAATTTTGCTACTTTTTGATTCCAAATTGGATTTTAATTCCAACTAGGGTTAGGATAATAATTATTTTATTTTATTTTTATTTTTAATTGTAAATCGTATTAGGGTTTGGACAAGTTAGGAGGTTTATGGAGCCTATAAATACAGGGCTTGACACACATTGTAATATACAACTTTTCTATTAGAATAAAAATTCTCTCTTCTATTCTTTGATGCTCTCTACAATTATGAGTAGCTAAATTCTTTTTCTTGGTTTAAGTGATTGAAGCCATCAAGATTTATATACTGTGAGATCTAATTTATTTTAATTGTTCAATTTATATTTTGATTATTGAATATTCTTCTATACTTAATTTTATGATTAATTTGTTTAATTGGTAGGAGGCCTACTAGTTTATTATTCATATTAATCTACTGCTATTTGTGAAGCAACTAAGTTTAATAATTGTTTTGCAGATCAAAAGATTATTTTCTCTTGGGAAGAATATTCATCTAAATTAAATGCAAACATGTGACTTATGTTGTTTAGTTCAACGATCTCTCTAGCTCTTTATGCTGCTATTAAATTAAATCTTTAGCACGTGCCGGAGGTTGTTTAATAGTAGACCACGTGGCTCTACTTATCTAAAATTAAGGAGAAATGAGAAAAATTATTCCACCTGCGAGTAGTTCTTTCTACAGTGAATCTTCAAAATATTAATTGATTTATTTTTGCATCAGTGATCAGTTGTAAATTCTTGATGGTGGATGTTAACTTGAACCAATGCTTTTTCTTCTCATTTATTTCATTAAATTATTTGCCTAATTATTTTAGTTAATTTTAATTTTATTATTTCTTTAATTAAAAATCCCCCCAATTCTTGTTTGCAAAAAACATAAAATTAAATAATCATTTTCTATGGGATTGACTCTTGCTTACACTACTACATTAATATTTTTTCTAAAGTAGGATTTTATTTTTGGGTGCTTGCGACATCACACCAAATTTTGGCACCGCTGCCGGGGAATTGATTTATTTATTTTTGTGTTTTTTTTTCTTTTAATTTATTTTAGTAATTTTTCGTAGTTCTTTTTATTTTTATTTCTTTACTTGTTTATGACCATAACTCGTTCTACTAATCAAAGTGATTTAAGGTTTGATCCAGAAATTGAAAGAACTTTGGGCAGATTAAGGAAAGAACGACAAACAAATCTTGAAGCAAAAGACAACATGGCTGGAAATCAAACTTTGAAGGAACTCGCGGCCCCTGATTTGCATCAACAACTTTTATGCATAACTTTTTCCAATCTAGATGCTAACACTTCCTTTGAGTTAAAGTCTGGTCTAATACATCTTTTGCCTTCTTTTCATGGCCTTACAGGTGAAGACCCACATAAACATTTAAAAGAATTTCATGTGGTTTGCACGAGCATGAAACCACCCGGAGTGACTGAAGAGCAGATCAAATTACGAGCCTTTCCATTCTCGTTGAAAGATTTGGCTAAAGATTGGCTCTACTATCTCCCCTCCGGAAGTATAACCACATGGGAAGAGGTAAAGAAATTATTCTTGGAGAAATATTTTCCAGCTTCAAGGGCGGCCAGCATACGAAAAGAAATTTGCGGTGTGAGACAGAACCATGGAGAATCCTTATACGAATATTGGGAACGGTTCAAGAAATTGTGTGCAAGCTGTCCCCACCATCAAATTAGTGAGCAACTTCTCATCCAATATTTCTATGAAGGGCTCATGTCTACGGAGAGAAGCATGATTGATGCTGCTAGTGGCGGAGCTTTGGTGGACAAAACTCCCAAAGCTGCAAGAAACCCGATTGCAAACATGGCGGCTAATTCCCAACAATTCGGCACTAGGCTTAATTTTACATCCCAGAATGTCAATGAGGTAGAAATTTATTCACTTAAAGAACAAATTGCTAGTCTAACTACTCTTGTTCGTCAAATGGTTGTAGGTAATACGCAACAAGTGAAAGCTTATGGAATTTGTGCTATAGTAGGACACCCAACGGATATGTGCCCCACTCTTCTAGAGGAGTCTTATGAACAAGTAAATGCAGTAGGTGATTTTCCTGGTCAACCACAAAGAAGATATGATCCCTACTCAAACACATACAGAGAGATCATCCTAATTTCAGCTATGGAAATCCACAAGGAAATCAACCCATAAATTCAAATTTTGCAAGCTACCACCAATACAAGCAGCCATATCCCAACAAACAACAGGGTCAATCATCTAATTCTAATTTGTCTTTAGAGGATTTGGTTAAACAAATCAGTACTAACACTGTACAGTTTCAACAGGAAAATTTGCAGTTTCGACATGAAACGAAGGCGAATATGCAGAATTTGGAAACACAGATGGAACAAATGGCAACTGCAATTAGTCGATTAGAGGCGCAAGGCTCTGGAAAATTACCCTCTCAAACGGTGGTGAATCCAAGAGAAAACGCAAATGTAATCACTTTGAGAAGCGGTAAAGAGATCGACACTCCAGAAAAGATAGAGTCTGCACCAAACAAGCAAAGCAAAGCAAACAACATGGACGAAGGCGACAATAGTACCCCTAAGCATAAATTTCCACCCCTCTCTGATTATAAACTGGTACCACCTTTCCCTCTAGCTTTAACAGAAAAACGGAAATATGAGAAAGATTCAGATTTATATGAAACTTTTCATCAATGCGTGGTAAAAATTCCATTATTAGATGCTATTAAACAAGTACCTCGCTTTGCTAGATTTATGAAAGAATTGTGTACACACAAAAGAAAACAAGCACTCAAAAGATATGAAAAGGTAAAAGTAGGACAGAATGTGTCTGCAGTGATTCAAAGAAAACTCCCCGCTAAGTGTCAAGACCCAGGAATGTTTACTATCCCTTGCCAGATAGGTGATACCATATTTGAAAAGGCCATGTTAGACTTAGGAGAATCTATTAATGTCATGCCATATTCTATATATGCTTCTTTAAAACTTGAACCTTTAAATAAAATTGGTACGGTAATTCAGCTAGCTGACAGATCTAATGCCTATCCTAAGGGTATAATAGAGGATGTTCTTGTGCAGGTAAATAATTTGATTTTTCCTACTGATTTTTATGTACTTGATATGGAGAATGGTGTTCAAAATGCCCATATTTTGTTAGGAAGACCATTCTTAAAGACGTCCAAAACCAAGATAGATGTTCATAATGGTACACTTACAATGGAATTTGATGGCGATGTTGTGCAGTTTAATATTTACGATGCCATGAAATATCCTAATGATGATAATCCTGTTTATTCTATTGATGTGATTGACTCATTAGCACAGGAAATTTTTGAACTAGATGGAAAGGATGCAGTAGAAACGACAATCAGTCAGAATCTTGAGGAGGAAGAAGAGTTCGCCTTGACCAGTGAATTGAAGGATGTTATTGCAACACTAAATGATTCTCCAAACGCAGGTAACGTTCCTTATATTGATCCTCCAGTTCCTAACGAAAAATCTTTACCATCTGTTTTGCAGTCACCTGCTCCAGAATTGAAGCCCCTTCCTGATCATCTCAAATATGTTTTCCTTGGAGAAGAAAAGACATCGCCAGTGATCATCTCTAATAAATTAAGTACCTCCCAAGAAGAACAACTCGTACGAGTTCTAAAGGAGCATAAGAAGGCCATCGGTTGGACAATTACGGATATCAAGGGTATAAGTCCGTCGACGTGCATGCATCGTATCTTACTTGAAGAAGGAGCGAAACCCACCCGTCAACCGCAAAGAAGACTAAATCCACCCATGATGGATGTTGTGAAAAAAGAGATTCAAAAGCTTCTTGAAGTTGGCGTGATTTACCCTATTTCGAATAGCAGTTGGGTTAGCCCAGTTCAAGTAGTTCCTAAAAAGACGGGCATAACTATGGTCAAAAATCAGAATGATGAGTTAATTCCCACCCGTGTTCAAAATGGGTGGCGGGTTTGTATAGATTATAGAAAATTAAATACTGTAACCCGAAAAGACCACTTTCCTTTACCTTTTATTGATCAAATGCTTGAACGACTAGCTGGTCACTCTTACTATTCTTTTCTTGATGGTTATTCAGGTTATTTCCAAATTGCCATTGCTCCAGAGGATCAAGAAAAGACGACGTTCACATGCCCATTTGGAACTTTTGCATATCGTCGTATGCCGTTTGGACTTTGCAACGCCCCCGCTACTTTCCAAAGGTGTATGGTTAATATATTTTCCGATTATATTGAGCATATCATGGAAGTTTTTATGGATGATTTTACAGTTCATGGGGACTCTTTTGATAATTATTTGCACAACCTTACACTTGTTTTTCAAAGATGCATAGACACTAACCTTGTACTAAATTTTGAAAAATGTCATTTCATGGTTGAACAAGGTATAGTTTTGGGTCATGTTGTTTCATCTAAGGGAATTGAAGTAGATAAAGCAAAAATTGATATTATTCAGTCTCTCCCTTATCCCACTAGTATGCGAGAAGTGCGTTCTTTTCTTGGACATGCAGGTTTTTACCGGAGATTCATAAAGGACTTTTCCAAGATAGCATCACCCCTATGCAAACTGCTACAAAAGGATGCGAATTTCAATTTTGACAAGGAGTGTAAGACAGCGTTTGATAAGTTGAAGGAATTATTGACCTCTACTCCAGTTATTCAACCTCCAAATTGGGCCATACCTTTTGAGATTATGTGCGACGCGAGTGATTATGCAGTAGGAGCTATTTTGGGTCAAAAAGTTGGGAAAGCATCTCATGCAATTTATTATGCTTCGAGGACCTTGAACGATGCCCAGAGAAATTATTCGACCACTGAAAAAGAACTTTTAGCTGTTGTTTTTGCTTTAGAAAAATTTCGATCTTATCTGCTTGGTACTAAAGTTATTATTTATTCTGATCATGCAGCTCTTCGTTATTTGATGTCAAAGAAAGAGGCAAAACCAAGGTTGATAAGATGGATACTTCTCTTAAGTGAATTCGATTTGGAGATAAAGGGCAAAAAAGGGACAGAAAATAGGGTTGCAGATCACTTAAGTCGTTTGACGAATGTGCAAGATGAGCTTCCTATACAAGAGACGTTTCCTGATGAACAATTGTTCTTTGCATATAAAAAATCACTTTGGTATGCAAATATTGTCAATTATTTGGTTACTAACATTTTGCCTTCTAATTTGTCTAAAGCTCAAAGAGATAAAATCAAAAGTCAAGCAAAGTACTACGTGTGGGATGACCCATACTTATGGAAACATTGTGCGAACCAAGTAATTAGAAGGTGCGTCCCTAAAACTGAAATTGATCATATTCTCACTTTTTGTCATTCATATGCTTGTGGAGGTCACTTTGGATCTAAGAGGACAGCAAGAAAAGTGCTTGACTGTGGTTTTTATTGGTCATCTCTATTCCAAGATTCGTATTTGTTCTGCAAGTCGTGTTGCAATTGTCAAAAGACAAGTAATATATCCCAACGAAATGCAATGTTGCAAACCCCCATACTATTTTGTGAAATCTTTAATGTTTGGGGTATTGACTTTATGGGACCATTTCCTGTGTCGTTCGGTAATATTTATATTTTACTTGCTGTCGATTATGTTTCAAAATGGGTGGAAGCCAAGGCCACGAGGACTAACGATTCTAAAGTGGTTGCAAATTTTCTCCGTACTAATATATTTTGCAGATTTGGAGTTCCTAGAGCTCTAATAAGTGATCGAGGCACTCATTTTTGCAATCGAACTGTGGAAGCTTTGTTGAAAAAATACCATGTCACTCATAAGGTGTCGACTGCATACCATCCGCAAACTAATGGACAAGCGGAAGTGTCAAATAGAGAGATCGAGTCCATTCTCGAAAAGACAGTAAATCCAAGCATAAAAGATTGGAGCTTACGATTGGATGATGCTTTATGGGCATATAGGACGGCTTATAAAACGCCTATTGGTATGTCACCGTACAGATTGGTATTTGGGAAACCATGTCACTTACCTGTGGAGCTAGAACACAAAGCTTATTGGGCTATTAAGAGTTTCAATATGAAGATAAGTGAAAGTGGGGAGCATAGGAAGTTGCAAATACAAGAGTTGGAGGAAATTCGCAATGATGCGTATGAAAGTGTGCGAATTTACAAGGAAAAAACAAAGGCTTTTCATGAAAAGATGATCTCGAGGAAAGAATTCAAGATTGGCGAAAAAGTTCTTTTATACCAATCTCAACTTCGGTTGTTTCCAGGTAAGTTACGTTCTCGATGGATTGGACCTTTTGTTGTTACTAATGTTTTTCCACATGGTGCAGTTGAAATTCAAAGTTTGGAAACTTCTAAAGTAATCAAGGTGAATGGCCATAGACTCAAGCATTTTCATGAAAATTTTCACAAAGAAGACGCGACTAATTTCGACCTTGAGGATCCAATTTATACTACTTGAGAAGAGAAGCATGTTGTCAAGCCAATGACGATAAACAAAGGCGCTGCTTGGGAGGCAACCCAAGAAAACAGATTTGCATTTCTTTTTCCTTTTTCTTTTTGTAGTTATTTTTTTGCTTTTTACTTTTTCTTTGCATTTTATTTTACATTGGGGACAATGTAAATTTTAAGTGTGGGGGAAGGGATTTAGGATTTTTGTAATTTATGGGTCATGTTTTAAAAATATATATATATATTTTATTATTTTTAGGAAATTTTAAAAATTTTAAAATTTTGAATTTTGTGGGTAAATTCATTGCAAACTCTTACGAGACAAAACTCGTCCACTTGAGGTAACCTTGGGGTTTAAAGGTTTGTTGCACATGCTAAGTGTAACCGTGTTTCCTACGAAAATGGGATAATTTTTTTCATTTTATTTTTTAGGATGAGTCACTTGAGCAATGAGTTAATTAGATTTTAAATTTTTAGCCAATGACAAAATTTTTATTTTTATTTAATAACTCTTGAAAAAATGATAAATTCTTGCTTAGTTTGAATTTTTGACTTTTTATTGATTATTACTTTGTTTGAGATCCTTTAAAGTTTTATGCACTTATATCAATTTGTTTGAGCTAATTTTAATAAAGAGAAAATTTAAATGGTTAAATGCTTATTAAAGATATTTTTGAACTCTATATCTTATTTGATCATTATTTGAAGTGAAATATAAGGCAAAATATAATTTGGAAGAGATGATTTAGGTAATTTTTCTAGGATTATTATTGAAGGAATCTTGTGGTGGGTTGAGATGGAGCGTAAAACGCACTCACTCATAAACACATGAAAAAGCGAGATGGAGCGTAAAACGCACTCGCTGGTGAGATGAAACATAAAATGCACTCACCGTGAAAAAAGATGAATGAAGGAGAAAAAAAAAAGAGAAAAAAAAATGGGATGGAGCATAAAATGCACCCATTAAAAGAAAAAAATTGAAAATTTTTTTTAAAAAAAATTGATTTTGATAATCCTAGTGTGTTTCATTAATTAAAAACATTTTGATCTTCCGATTATATTTACCTGTATTAGCTGAAAGTGATGTGAAAAAATAAATATATTGAGTTTTATTATATATCTTTTATAAGGTAATTACTAACATAAGTTTATCTGAGTTTTGATTAGTTTGATACATTTGGATTCACACGCACACATAAAAGATCTTGAGTAAAGTAGAATTGATAAATATGTTACAGTTCTAGATTTTGCATGGTTTTGAAATTTTCTTTGAGTTATCATTTAAAAAAATCTTTGAAGCTGAGGTTGAAATTTATATTGATCTGTTGCTCGAGTAAGTTGTTTAGTTATTAGTTTTTATTTTATAGTTTTTATTTTTGTTTTGCCCGAGGACGAGCAAAAAACTAAGTCTGGGAGAATTTGATTGAGTTAAATTATATGATATTTTTATTTTCTAATACTTAGTTTTTATATTTATTATATGCTTAAATATTTAATTATTTAGCTTATTTTGGTTTTAATATGTTTTATAGGGTTTTAGTTAATTTATGTTAATTTAGGTAATTTTATAGTATTTTTATATTTATTTTTATTTATGTGTTTTTATTTTTTTTAGTGTTTTAGGTGTTTTATTAATTATTATGTGTTTTTATCATTTTTATTATTTTTATATTATTTTTATTTATTTTTAATTAAATTATATTTGCTTTTGTAGGAAAAATGAAGCTTAGGGGCATTTCAGTAATTTCCGAAAAAAGAGGCGACCGCGCAATGCGCGCGGATGGATTGCCGAGCAGCGAAACGACGTCGTTTAATCAGAGCTTCCGCGCAATGCGCGCGGTGTCGTGAACAGTCGCAAGAACAGGAACAAAACGACGTTGTTTGATGGCCAGTATCACGCAATGCGTGCGGCAGCGTGAGTTGACCGGGTCAAGGGGCGCGAAGGGCATGTTTGTTTGACGCGTTAATTGCCCAAAACAGATTATTTCGGGAATTTTGCTACTTTTTGATTCCAAATTGGATTTTAATTCCAACTAGGGTTAGGATAATAATAATTTTCTTTTTTTTTATTTTTAATTGTAAATCCTATTAGGGTTTAGACAAGTTAGGAGGTTTATGGAGCCTATAAATAGAGGGCTTGACACACATTGTAAAATACAACTTTTCTATTAGAATAAAAATTCTCTCTTCTATTCTTTGATGCTCTCTACAATTATGAGTAGTTAAATTCTTTTTCTTGGTTTAAGTGATTGAAGCCATCAAGATTTATACACTGTGAGATCTAAGTTATTTTAATTGTTCAATTTATATTTTGATTATTAAATATTCTTCTATGCTTAATTTTATGATTAGTTTGTTTAATTGGTAGGAGGCCTACTAGTTTATTATTCATATTAATCTACTGCTATTTGTGAAACAACTAAGTTTAATAATTGTTTTGCAGATCAAAAGATTATTTTATCTTAGGAAGAATATTCATCTAAATTAAATGCAAACACGTGGCTTGTGTTGTTTAATTCAACGATCTCTCTAATTCTTTATGCTGCTATTAAATTAAATCTTTAGCACGTGTCGGAGGTTGTTTAATAGTAAGGGTATTTAGACCACCTGGCTCTACTTATCTAAAATTAAGGAGAGAGGAGAAAAATTATTCCACCTGCGAGTAGTTCTTTCTACGGTGAATCTTCAAAATATTAATTGATTTATTTTTGCATCAGTGATCAGTTGTAAATTCTTGATGGTGGATGTTAACTTAAACCAGGGCTTTTTCTTCTCATTTATTTCATTAAATTATTTGCCTAATTATTTTAGTTAATTTTAATTATATTATTTCTTTAATTAAAAACCCCCCCAATTCTTGTTTGTAAAAACATAAAATTAAATAATCATTCTCTGTGGGATCGACTCTTGCTTTCACTACTACATTAATATTTTTTCTAAAGTAAGATTTTATTTTTGGGTGCTTGCGACATCACACCAATAAGTTGTTCCTGATCGTAGAGTAGAGCTTTTTAGATTTTCATAGCACTTTAGCTTTTTTGTTTGTTCAGCGCTACTTCATGGTTTGAATCTTCACGTGCTTTTATAGAGAACCTTAAGATATGCCCATTGAAATGTAGTTGCTTGTTCATTTAATGCTCTGATACTAAAAGATCTATAACATTGCTACTTTGGGACTATGTCAGCTTGCATTCAGTTAGGATGTCTGCAGAACCAACCACCTAGGTGTTGTCACATCAACAAACTAGTTGTTAGATATATTTCTTTTTGGTCTTCATTTTAAGCTTAAGATGATCAGTAAACTTCTTGAAAACTTCGCCCTTTAGATCATCTCATTGTCAATCCATTGTCAGAGCTTAGGATGAGCAATAGAAACCCTCCGATGTTGGATCCCCAAATCTAATAGGAATTGCTCGAACTAAGATCCCACAAACTGCAGACCACTATCCGACACTAGTACCATCGAGATACGAAACTAGAACACCACCGACTCCTTAAGAAATTGCAAACAATCTTGCCTAGTGAAAAACCAAAGTGATTTAGTCTCCACCCACTTAGTCATGTAATCAATGGCCACCACCACATATACAGGTTGTCTTTTCACCTTAGGCATGGGCCCCAACAAATCAATTCCCTATATTATAAATGGGATTGGAGAGAACACCGACGATAACTCTTTTAGAGGCTGATGAAGCACTAGACTGTTCAACTGGCACATTGGGCACTTCTTCACAAACTCCTTGGCTTCTTGAAACATCGTCAGCCAGTAGTACCCTTGCCTGATCAGCTTGTAAGCCAACACCTTAGCACCCATATGAACTCTACAAATACCCTGATGCACCTCCCGAAGTGCATATGACGCCTCTGATGGGACTAAACACTTCAATAAAGGTGAAGAATAAGTTTGTTGATACAAATTCCCATCAATCAAACAAAAGTGTGCACTTCAATATTTGATCCTCTTAGCCAATAACATATTGAAAGGTAGTTTTCTCTCATTAAGATACTCCAAATAAGGCATCATCCAACAGTTCGACCTTTCAATCAGTATCAGTTCCTTCTTTAAAATGCTAGGTTCGTTCAAAATCTCCAAGTACCCCGATCCTCTAAAATTCTCCACCTAAGTAGTAGCCAACTTAGACAGAACATCGACTACCATATTCCCATCCCACTTTATATCATGAAAAGAGTAAGACTCAAATCGCTACAACAACTTTACTTCGGATAAATACTTTGTCATCTGTGCCCTCCGAGCTTCATACTCTCTCTGGATTTTCTTGACAACTAGTTGTGAATCACTGAAGATGAAAATGCGGCGTACCTCTAGAATTCGTGCCAACCTTAGCCCCACCAATATTACTTTATACTCATTTTCATTGTTGGTAGCCCTAAAATAGAACCTGATCATTTGCTAAACCTTAAAGTCCTCTGAACTGGTCAAGATGACCCTAGCCCCACTAGCATCTATATTAGACGACCTAGCCACATACAAAGTCCAAGAAGATGATGGAATCTACTGCCTCCCCAGTTATAACCTCAACTACTACAGCTGAACTCCCTTTTGGATCTTCTTCTGGAAAGGTGTATTCAAGCATGAAGTCTGCCGACGCTTACCCTTTAATAACCGTCCAAGGCCGATAATCTAAAATATACTAATTGAGTTCAAAAAGCCTATGCCACCATCCTACCTGAAACATCTAGTTTGTGAAGCACCTTCTTCAAAGGTTGATCTGTATAAATGACGATAACCCTACCCTGAAAATAACGACGAAGTTTTTTGCTAACTATTACCAAGGCATAAGAACACTTTTTTAGGTTTAAATATCGCGTCTCTGCATCTCTCTATGCATAACTGATATAGTACACCGAACACTACCTCTCACCTTCTTCCCGAACTAGTACCGCCCCTATAGTCAATGAACTCACAACCAAATATAGATAAAGGGGTTCAGACAGCACAGGTTTTTACAACAACAAAGCTAAAAATAAGTACATTTTAATCCCCTAAAAAGTATCCACGCACTTCGATGTCCACTGGAATGCCTTCTCCTTCTTCGAACCCTTTAATGTATTAAAGAATGGAAGACATCGTTCTGCATGCTTAGACATGAAGCGCTATAAAGCCACCACTCGACATGTAAACCTCTAAACATCCTTAAAATTTTGGGGTGACCTTATGTCCAGTATAGCCTTAATCTTCTTTCGATTGGCCTCAATCCCCCTTTTGCTAACTTGATAACCAAGACATTTACCTAATCTCAAACCGAATGTACACTTGGTGGGATTGAGCCACATGTTATAACGTTTGACTGTCTGAAAGCACTCCTCTAAATCCTACAGGTGATCCTGAACACTTGTGCTTTTGACACTCATGTCATCCACATCCACCTCCATGTTCTTTCTAATATACTTTCGAAAGACTTCGTTCATCATCCTTTAGTATATGACGCCTGCATTGATCAATTTGAAAGGCATTCTTTTGTATGCATAAATTGCCTGATATGTAATGAAAGTCATCTTTGGGATATCTTCCTTGCACCCCAAAATTTGATTATACCCTATAAAGGCATCCAAAAAACTGAGGAAAGCATGCCCCGACATTGCATCAGTGAGTTGATCAACGTGAGAAAGTGGGTAAAAATTCTTTGGACATGCCTTATTAAGGTTTGTATAGTCAATACAAACCTCGTCAATACAAACCTCTACTTCTCGTTTACTTTTGGACCAAAACTATGCTTACCAATCACTCTGGATATATAATCTCATATATATCATTGGCATCTAGAAGGTTAGCAATGTCCTCGTCTATGATTTTTTGGCATTTTGGTGCAAAGATTCGCCTCTTCTGCTGAATTGGCTTCCTCTCCGGATCTACCGCTAGCCTATGAATTGCCACATCTTTTGCTATCCTAGGCATATTATGAGGCGTCAAAGAAAAAATGTCAGCATATACCCGAAGTCTCTTCCAACCCCATACCGATCTTAACCAATTTTTCTGCATTACACAGGATTAACTCTACATCTTCAGTCTCCTCGTCAGGTAATGTTAATGGCTTAGTGACACCTTCAGTGAAGGGTTCTACATCTACCATTATCGTTTATTTCTACTTGTTGATCCCCATAGCCGATGACGTAAGAGTATACTGATAACACATTCTTGCAATGTCATGATCTCTCTTAACCTCGCCTACCCTGTTAGGTGTTAAAAACTTCATCTTAAAATAGGGGATCGACCAAACAACATGCAGTGTATATAAGGTTATCCGACCCAAAATTACGTTTTATGCTGAATCAAATTGAGCTACAAAAAACTTCACATTAATCTGCATCTGTTGAGGAGCCTGCCAAAGACTATCAGGAGGTCCACCGTTCCAAGCACATGCACTGATTCATTCTCGAACCCATACATAGGGGATTCCTACCCGACCTCTAACGTTACCCCTTCGAGATCCATCATTTGGTACACATGGCTATAGAGCATGTCCATCGAAGACCCATTATCAATCATTATCCACTTCATATCCACCAGGTTTACTTGTACTATGATAACCAAAGCTCCCTCATATAGCTCTACTACATTAGGTGGGTAATCTTCGTCTATAAAGGAGATCACTGTGTTGGGAAAAGGCCTCTCCAGTTTTTGCCTGATCCAATATTGCCATAATATAAGGATTATTTCCTCGCTTCCTCCTGGACTATTTCTTAAGTGAACCCCTCACATCGATCACCTGATGAGGCTGAACCTCCTGTTCAGCTTCTCGATCATCAACCTGCATATGGTTCTAGGTTGAAGCTTCACGACTAGCTACATACTGTATTAGTTCTCTACTCCGCACTTTCTTCTCAATCATGTCCTTCAAGCCACTACATGATTTTGTCGAATGTCCCACTACCCGATGGTATTGACAATACAGATTACTGTCTTTCTATGGTTGATGAGGTCCTGGTGGCTTCGGCCCAATTGTATGTTTGCTCTTGATTACTTCAAGAATCTTCACTTTATCTGTGTTCAATGGAATTTAAACCTTACTCTCTTTTCAGGCTGAAAGAGTGGTTTATTAGCTGTAGGTTGTCCTCTATTTGGTATGATACAATCCCATACTTTCCATTTATTATCTTCGATTTTATTTTTGTTGGGTTGGTCATTCCCCTTATTATTCTACTGCAAACTAGACGTCACCTCCTCAATTGCAATAAACGTCTCAGCTCTTTCATAAGCATCAGACATATCCTTATGAGGGTTGAACATAACATCTTTCATTAGCTTCTTAGAACGCCCCATATCCAACCCCTATGTAAAGAATCCCAAAGCCTTCGTCATGTTAAGATCAGTGATTGTGTCAATCGCATCCCTAAACCTCTATACATACTGGCTCAGTGTTTCCCTAAGCTTCTATTTATTTTGCATCAAAGAAGCTGTAAGATTTCCTCTCCTTTTATTACTTTCGAACCATTCATGAAATTTATCGCGCAACTACTGCCATGAATTGATACAGTTCGGAGGTAGAGATATCATCCACTATTTAGCTCCATTCTTCAATGTCGTGATGAAGATCTAGCATACACCCACATCTGTATGGTTATAATACCATATAAGCCGCTCATAAGAGTGAGTGTGATCATATAGGTAGCCTGTGCCATCATAATTCTCCAACAATGGTAATTTCTTTATCGAATGAGCCCCCACCTGATCAATGACTGGGGGGAAAGGTGACTTAGGGTCCAACGATTGTGGATTTTCTTGAGTCGCCATAATCCTCTGCTCTAACTCGACTAGCCTTTGCATGATTGGCTTGGGAATAGCTACTTGTGGGGCCTTTTTTAGTCGTTCCCAAACCCAATCTGACCTTATCTCGCCTGGAATTTACTTATCAATAGGAGATCTAGTTCGCCTTCGGTACCAACTGGGTGAGCCTGATTGTCTTATATCTTCTTCATGATAACGGTTATGAGAACCGGATTGTATTATATCTCTATAATACCAATCTTGTGGGTCGGGCTACCTTATCTCACCTTGGTACCGACCTGAATGGTTGGGCTACCTTATATCGCCACCTGATTGGCTAACTTCCTTATATCACCTTGAGTATTATCCTGATAGACCAGGCTGTTTTATGTCTTCTTGATGGTACCGCTCTTGTGAGCCGGATTACTTATATCTTTGTGCCGTGTCTGAGGTTGGCTTTATAGAGTCGCCTCACGTTCCCCTCCTCTAATTGTGGATGGCAGTTCCATTTGCTTTTTGAGCTCAGATAGACGTTCATCCCATTCCCTACTGTTGGAGCCATAAAGTCTCTAATTTTGCCTTTGCTTCTTTAATTTTCTATAGCCTTATCTGATTCTATAGATCAGGTTGGTTTGATCCCCTATCCTAATCTATTGTAACAGATGAAGTAAAGAGTCGTTGTTAGACTGGTGTTGATTGAGTCATAATGGGTCTAGATCTTGGCTAATTGGGATCGGGTCTCTCCTTCACTGAT
Organism: Hedera helix; assembly: GCA_947179155.2. NCBI lineage: Eukaryota > Viridiplantae > Streptophyta > Magnoliopsida > Apiales > Araliaceae > Hedera > Hedera helix. The sequence continues at coordinate 16,765,870 of OX359274.1, forward strand.
CCCCGAATATGATGTATTGCTGAAATTGTAGTAGAACCCTCCTGGTCCGTAAAGAAATCTCCCTTATTCGCCATAATATTATCTCCGAATCAAATTGGTAATTTCTATAAAATATCAGTCAAAGGCCCTTCTTTCTAGTACCAATGTTAACGCCTGATTTTTTGTGCCTGCTTTAATCACCAAATAACGAAAACTTATACCCGTGGACAGATAAAAGTCATACCAAAAAGTTGACAGCTTGGGCCGTCGGGGGATAGCTCCGGTGTGAGAATAAGTATAGGTCAAAAGTATAAATAATTGAGGGATGTAAAACTGTTGGAATAATAAAAATGTGCTGATATTTGATGTAGGTTAATGTATGATCTTGATGACCTCCAATTGCAGCTGTATATATAGATTTTTAACAACCATGCTATAGTGCATCCGAGATCAATTAGGATTAAAAGTCTTGATCAGAATCTTGTTGTGAATATGATGTTAACCAGGTCAATCATCATCACTCCAAAACCGGAATCATAATTTATTTTGAAATCTTAAGTCAACTTGGACTTTGACCCTCCTAATATGTTAAGCCGTCAAAGGACACTGTTATTTCCAAGCGGTACAAGAATATAATCTATAAGGGGAATTGAATAGTTCATTATACAATTATGTATAACTTTTTCACTTAAGCAGCTTTTTACTAAATAATTATACAATTGTTTGTGTGGCGAAATTAGTTTATATGGTGAAACCCCTTTCTAATAAATAATAATAATAACACACAGTTCTATACAAGATTTGCTATTGGAAAAATATCACAAGAAGATATAACATACATGACATATATGCATACATAAAAGTTAAAGAAGGGGTAAAGAGACATTAAGAACACATGGATTTTTAAGAGGTTCAGAGCCTGAACTACTCCTATTCCTCTCTTCTGCTCTACTAAACAGATATATTCCACTAAGGATAAATGGACACTGAGTCCTTACAATTTGGACACTAACACTAAGGGTCTGATTCACTAAGAATCAGACGGGTCACTCAGTCCCGTCTTATCTCCCTAAGACACTAAGTTATCTTCCCTTAATAGGGGTTGATTCCTCTAAATCAGATGGGCCTCTCCCGATTTATTCCTTAGAAAACTAAGTCATCTTCCCATCTTTGGGTTGATTTCTCTAAATCAAGCAGGTTACTAAGTCCCGACTTACTTGTTATGGATGGTATTGGTGAGGGTACCACCAAGTTGACATTAAGTTCATTTTAAATGAACTTGGCATTTGAGGAATGATTCATTTTATCTTTCAGCTCATAAGCCTTTTGGATATGTCTGTTCAGCTCTAGCTCTTAATGGGCTGGAATCATTCTTGATCGATCCTCCAAAGTATAAAGTGACTTTGTGTTGATGATGTATCTATGTAGAAGATCAATCCCCTCTATGGTCTTCTGTAGACTGGCCTTTATCTCCTTATTCTTCATTGTATAGACCAATCTTTTTCTTCACATTTTGACCATTTTGCTCTACTTCTTTACCCAAACCACCTTTCTGCTCTTTATCTTTTTCGCTATCTCTTTGTCTCCATTCTTCTATGTCTTATCTTCTTTTCTTCTTCAAATGATAGTTTCAATATATAGAATGATTTTCTGTCGTTTTTCCCGTTGAAAGGTAGTCGTTGCTTCATTTAATGCTCTGACTCTAGAAGATTTTTTATATTAACGTTTTAGGATTTGTCAGTTTACTTTCTACTTTGTTATGTCACATCAATCTGATGTAGGAGTGTCCATGTAGGTGTTTTCCCAGTGCTAGCCGTTAGATAAAACTTGATCTGTTCTTCAATTTAAGACTTTAGATGCACAACAACTCCTTTGAGATCTTTACTCTGTTAATCTTTTAATTATCAATTCATTGTCGAACGTGTTATATTCTATGATTTTCCTAATAGTAGTGTTCCATGGCAGTTGTGGAGAGTTTGGCAGACTTTACGATTCTTCAGCTCTGTGGTCAACTCTACGAAACTTTATTCTGCATTACAAACTTAGAGCTATATGATTCTGACTTTGCGATCTTCAGTATTCTTTCACTTTAGCGATGGTCATTATGTACTCTATGATTTCTTCAGTCTTCATATTATAGAGTGCAATCTTCAGCTCAACTATTCTTCTGATGACTCTGTTTCTTTGCCTACAGTCATTTTATGATCCTTTCTTTTGCTTTACGGTATACTAAACAAGCTTAGTTCATTTCCTGAGAACTAAAACTTCTCCTTCTTGTGAACTTGGTCTTCTGTTCTTCTCAATTTTATTCTTCTTCTTCTTTTTGATCAGCTCCCCCTTAATTGGACACTTGTTGTCAGCAAGATTATTGATGCCACTTTTTCTTTGTTCAATGCACTCCTTCTGTTTTAGTGGGCATCACATGTTCTCTTCTTCTAATAAGCTAATTGTTGTTGAATTCTACTCTGCCCTTTATCTTCATCAATTAGTTTACCTTAATATACTTCTTTTCTAGAGAACTCTTGATGAGGACATCCCAAATCATGTGTCGTAGTGAATCTATCTCTCAATGTCGTTGGCACTATGTTCTTTGATAGGTAAAGCAATGAGGCAGCTTATCAATGATGTAACTTTGCGTTTTAAATTGGCTCAACAATATTTATGACTCAACCATCTGAGGATATTCAGTTCAGCTTCATTCTACGATCTTGAGTACTTTGACTTGTTCAGCACCTGTGAGCTTCTATTGTGACGCCCCCAAATCTAGGCCCACACAGCCCAAACTTGAGTCGTCAAAAGACTACAACAAAATTATTACAACAAAGCACAACGTACAACAATACCGTGTATATTTATACACAACTAAGTCTTCACTATTATTGTCACACTATTTTACAACACGTGAAGACTACGATAGCTATCCCTCGGACTCCCACTCCATTCCTCGGCTAGACCCAGCTACGTTCTCATATCCTGTTGAAAAATAATGGAACAAAAGGGTGAGCTCAAATAGCCCAGTAAGAAATATCATGACTAAGATAATGACGAATAAATTATCATTAGCCTTCAACAGGTGAGTTCTTGATAGAATACAACAGAATACAAGGTGTATATCAAAAACTGCAGTTAAATTCTTGAACAATGTTCAGATCAATAATAGCGGCGGAATGAGCAATCTATTAGAAGAATAATGTAGACTATAATGTCCACGCGCTTCTCTTTTTCGTAAAAACATCATCAACTTTTATCATCTGAAATACCATTAGTCAAGATAATACAAATTCACAGTTCCTGGTCATAATCATGCAGATCAACAGTTCATCTTTGCACTACGGGCCAAAGACATTCAATATAACACCAACGGTCATGATTATACCAGATTCAGCCTTTGGTCATAATCATACCAATCAACAGTTCATCTTTGCACTACGGGCCAAAGAGAACATTCACCACGTGCCATAAAAGACACCGAACAGATGTATCGCCTTTAACCTAGTATATCGCCTTTAACCTATCATCTGTTCAACAATTATATCACATCTGTGCCCCCGGCCACAGATATTCACAACAGCTTGATTCTTGATGATTAATACAAATAACAGTGATACAAATGATGAACAGAAGAACAGGATAAACAATAAGTATCAGAAGTTTACTTTGTGCAAATTCAAATAATGTCCAAATTGCCAACATGATGTGGAGTGAAATTTAAAAATATTATTCAAGATTCTCAGTTCAGAATAACGGTTACAGTTCAATAGAAAGATTCAGAAAATAGAAAGGTTCAGTTGAAATAATGAAGTTCAACTATTATGGAACATATAATATTTTCAGGAATTATAGAAGCAATAGTTCCATAATAAGTTTCGATTCAGGAGTATGAAAGAAAATAATATCCCTTACCGTAGCAAGTTCAAGAGAGTAAAAAAAAAAATGACATTTCTTACCTTAACACGTGACTGGATATTGATTTAAATGAGATTGACCAACCTATATATTTATAATAAAATTAGTAATTACAACATGTAAACTTCAAAGTGTATGATAACTCATATATTATGAACTATCAAAATTATATATATTTAACATAATTTTTGTAGTATAAAATACCAACTTTAAAATAGTTTTAAAAATAATATTCCAAAATAAATCTTCCAAAGAAAGCTTTTAAAAATGAATCTTCTCAAAGAAGAGTCTTCTAAAGGAAGATTTGTGAATACCGTGAAAAATAGGAATTTATAAAATTACTACTCTTTAATAAAAGAGTTACTTGAAAAATTCCTGCACTCCTTTTGGCTTTCAAACACTCAAAATAGCCTTACTATTCTCAGAGAAAACTCATAAAATTCTTATAGAAAAATTTTATGTTTTAGGTGTGCTTTTTCTATTCAGCTGAACAAGCTATTTATAGGAGAAAAGAAGTTACTATGCGTGGTAGGTGAACTAAAAAAAAATTCAGCAGAGGCTGCGCAAACGTTTTTAAAAATTTTCAATACTTGCACAGTAACTTTGCACAGTAACTTTAAAATTTTCAAAAAGTGAACAGTAATGAACAGTAACTTTTGTCGGCAGATGAACAGTAACTTTCCCGAGATGAACAGTAACTTCCGTCAGTGAATAGTAACTTTTCCGGGAATGAATAGTAAATTCCGGGACTGAATAGTAACTTTTGAAAAATAATTTTTTTTATTTTTCCTGTGGGTCCAACATATAAAATGAAATAATGCTACAACAATAATGTAATAAACACGTTACAGATTATTATTATTAATTTAATAATATAAATTACAGTATATTTGCAACTGTGACAATTATTAGGTTCAATAATTTTAAAAACAGTGCAGCAACAATTATTGACTCAATGATATAAAATACAGTGTAATGACAATTATTAAATCAATAATGCAAAATACTGTGTAGCAACAATAATTGAATTGATAATATAAAATATTATGCAGTGACAATTATCGATGAAATGATGCGTAACAGTTACGGTGTCAATAATATGAGACAATGTGCAATATCGTGTGCTACTGTAGAGTACCGCATGCTACAGTAAAATAACATAAATTACCGTATGCTACTATTCTTTTATCACCGGTATTTTAACAGTTAACACCGTTGACTATTTTTATTTAAAAAGGTTACTACTGTCGTTTTCTATATCCGACAGATATTCCGTTGTGGGGTCCACCAATAATTAGTTATTTCGGCGCCGTCGTACGGCCCGAATATTCCCCGACAAAACGAATATTGTCCGACAAAATAAAATTTACACATAACATCCTTAACTTTCAATTTCGTTAATTTAACCACTTACTGTTTCAGGAAAAAATATATATGAAGAAAAATTAATTTTTATATTTCATAAAATTCGGGGTCTTACATCTATCTTCACTTATTTAGCTAGAGCCTTTTGTCTTTGTTATGTAGTGGTGAGTCTACTAGACATAACTCTTCAAACTCTTCATTTGTGTTGATCTTGTGGGATGATTTTGCTTCTTCTATATTATCCTTCTGCTCTGAAAAAAAATTGAATTTTCCAATTTTGTGCTTGAGCATTCTTCTCTTGATTGTTTAATGCTTAGCACAAAGTCTCTTATATTCTCTTTTTGGCTGTTCAGTTTTTATCCTTAGTGGTTGTTCAGTTTTTATGCTTAGCACAACGATTCTTCTTTGCTCTTCATTCTACGATTTTCTCTTTTACTTGACAATTTTGTCCTCTCACTTGACGATTTGGTTCCTTTACTCAAACAATCTTAGAGTTATGAGTCGTGGAGTTGAGTTTAAAGTATCTTCTCAACGATCTTGGTTTACTCCACAATTTTGATCATTCTGTTTTGCTAACTCTCAGTTTCTTTTATTCGATGCTCTAACTTTGTTTTGATGGTCTTCAATCTCCGATGTGCTCTTCTTAACTCTGTTGCACTTGATCTTCAATATGATCTACTACATTTTGGATAATACTTTATATCTGGATTGAACCTAACAAATTTGATCCATAATATCTTTTTACAACAATATTCTTTTAAGGACAATACATAGTTTATCATTTAGATCAACTTAACAAATTTGATCATTACCCTAGTCTATCTTTTCAATTTGAATCAGCCTAACAATTTGATCCTCAAATCCTTTTACAATAATTATTCTTTTTAAGGATTGTACTAAAGTAAACAAATGTTTATGCATCTACATTTGTTCTAATATTTTATTTTTTTTTCTTTTATTGTAAAGTCATAGTCAATGTAGTACAATAAAGTAATCACAACTAATATATAAACACATAAGCAAACGATTATTCTTTTATATCATTTAACATTGTTTTGTCATTATTAAATCCAAATAGGCTAACAAATAAATTTACTAACAAACACTGTCATGTGCCTGCCCTAATACCAGGCTCATTGTAGTGTGTAAAAAACAAAAAGACTAACACCTGCACCGGGCCGTGAACAATTATGGGCCCACACTAGAACCGGGTCCCAATTAAGTATATCCCAACAGTTAGCAACACACATTCTTTTACGTCACTGGCTGCCTTGTTGTGTCCTATTGTATCTGTTTTGTTAGTCCCATTACCTTCTGTTTTAGTCCAAGTAATTTATGCTTTCTCTCAATAATAATATCTATAAAATTTGACTTCAGAATTTTGGTAACAGGTGGAACTCCAATATTTGCACAAGTATGCTGGAATAAGTATCAGTATTTGACTGACTGCTACTCCAATTGTTATTGCATAAGGCATAAGCAATTCCTGATTGTAGAAACAATCTTTTAACATTACAAAGGTACATACCAATTCTATCCCTTATGTTTAAGTTGTATAACCGACCAAACCAATTAAACCGACTACTTAAACTGATAACCGAATAAGTCGATAACTGACCATGGAGTAAAAGTTTGGGCGATTTTGATTTTTAATTTTTTTAAAATGTTTTAAATGGTTTGATTATTTTTTTTAAATACAAAAAACGATCAAACCAACTGTTCTGCACTCATTAGATACCCACAATTTTTTCAAAAAATATATTTCATCTACTACTAAAGACTAGATAAAAATAGGGAAAGAGAAATATTATCTCCCGCTCATTCCAAGAAGAATATTAACTCATATATTGTAGATTTAAATTGGGCTTGTATTTAGCTAAACCATTCAACTAGAAGAAACAACTGTTCATAAAGTTCTATTTTAGTTGTAAATAAAATTTGTAACAATCCTCAAGTTTTAGTGTAAATTTGAATTGGTGAGCGTACAGTGTTTACATTTTATTAGATTATTAATAGTTTTTATTTGTAATCTTATACAAAAATTATTAGACAGAATCATTAATTTTTATTTTAAACTTAAAATTTAAATTATATAGTCCGTGGTTGTCACACACACACACACACACTTACACTTATATCTTATTAACAAAATTAGATTAATATTTGATATACATGGTTATTTTCATAATTATTTTCTACTAAAACTATGTTATATAAATAATAATAAAATTATTAAATATTGCCTATCCCGTGAAAGTGAGTATGGGTCGTATTGAAAGATGAAGACCAGAATAGTTCACCTATTTTGCTGAATATCCATCAATAGGAATCCTTAAATCGTAAAAAGACTTGTTGAGATTTTTCATTGTAGGATTTTTGAGTTTCTTTAATTTGTTTCTTTCTTGTTGAATGGGAACGCCATTTTTTTAATTAGCACGGGATGCGTAGATAATAGTATATGCAAGGACTGTATCTCTAGTTTACTCTTTTTAAAAAAAATTAACCAAGTGTTCCACACAAAGTACGAGGTTTTTTTATAAATAAATACAATTTTAATTTCTTATTTATTCTATATATATGATGATTATGAAATATATATTTTTAAAATTTCAAATTAACTTACTGTTACTATTACAATGACCAGGAACAACTTTACTCATATAATCGAAGACTCACAATTGAATGTTAGTCATGTGAATTTCTTTTGTTGTTATTTTTAATTTAATATTCAGTTTCTATATAGTTTTTTAATTTAATTTAATATTAGTTTTTATTTTTAATCTTTCGAATTTATATATAGTTTTTTAGAATTAAAAAATGAGTAAAACCTAAAAGTTTAAACTTGGTGTAATAGTTTTCGTTCGGTAATATATTTTGTAATATATATTATGTTTTTTAATATTAATTATTATTTTCTAATAATATTTTTTTATATTTTTATAATATCGTTATTTAGGAATAAAATTGTTGTAGAGTAATAAGCTACCATTATAGCTTTTATTTTTAAAAATTAAATAAACTTTACTCGCTAATATATAAGTCATAATTATTTTTAATATTAATTAACTAAATGTCTCCTATGTCAAATAAAATTGGTAACTTAAGTTTAATATCGTTAATATATTTTATAATATGTAATATAATTTTTAATAGTAATTATAATGTAATCACAATATTTTTCCTATATTTGTACTATTTAATTATTTAGAGTCCAAAGTTTACTAAAGTAAAATTTTAAAAATGTTTTTAAAGTTAAAATTTATTATATGATTAAGTAATTAAAAGGCTCTTTTATATAACAAAATTATTGTAAAATAATAAATTAACACTAAAATTTATAAAACCATAAAAAGAGTTTTGGTTCACAACTTAACTTACTGATTGCATATAATTTAGTTAGCTTTTGCTATTTCATAATTTATATTAAATTCTATGATATTAGGCCATCATCGTGTTTTCAGTTAGGGTAAGAATATAATTATAGGAATTAACTCAAATCATCATGGAGCGTGTATAAGAAAAAGAGTCTTTTTGAGTTTGGATTTTATTAGTAGTTATATTTGGATTGGTTTAAAATAAATAAGTTTGGGTTTTATTAGTAGCTCTATTTGGACTGCTTTAAAATAAATAAAATTAAAAAGACTTTAAAAAATATTTCAATTGTAGTTAAATTTTAGACTTATACCAAAAATCATCTACGAAAACTAAAAAAGTAAGTTTTGTCTTATTATATATTTTATAAACTCAAATAATTATACTTATATTTGAATAATATTAAGAATACTTATAATTTCTATCTTCTAAGTGATTGAACCAACCCAATTTACCTTAATTATTGGGATTGAGAATGCCAAAAAATATAAAAAGATGAAATTAAGGAGAGGTAACCAATATATTTAAACTGGAACGTCCATTACTAACTGCTTTTAATTTAGTTATCAAACTTAGTCAGAGAAAATGTTTGAGATCGCTTATAAATAGTTAAACTTGATTATAACTAATTTTAAAAATTAGAAAGTGTTTGATAACTTAATTTTTTTAAAATACTTATAATTATTTTTTTTTCTTTAAAATAATCGTTAATATGAAAATATTTTTTCTAATTTTTTTAAAGATTTTTGAAGATTTGCAAAAGTATAACCTATGTGAGGATTTTAAAAAATCTTCCTAAATCTTTTTGGAATAAACTTTCTCTTTTTGAGAAATATCTGATCAAGCAAAAGTAAAATTAAAGACTCCTATTATTCAAATGTTATTCTCCACCACTGTACTTCGGTTCGATAAAAATAAACTCTTTTTCAGTTTGCTTGATGAAGGGATAACCTGTTAGATAACATAGAGCAGCTTATAGACAAAATGATTCTCATCAACAAAACTAAATTTTAATTGTGCCTCCACACTATTATTATTAAATTATTATTTTAAGAATAATTATAAAATAAAAATATATCTGTAATATTTATTATTATTTTAAGACACTTTCTTTTGTAAAAAGGGGATTCGAAAACATTTCTTCTCTCTATATCCTCGCAAGTGGACAAGAATGTCACCCCACAAACTGGTGCATGAGAACATCGTTCAATTGTTCTTATTAAATTTCAAAAAGTTGAATTGTCGTAATAAAATAATATTAATAATGTCAGAATAATAATTATACTGTCAAAATAATATGTGTTGTTAAAATTTTAAAATATAATTAAAATAAATGTAAAAATATAATTATATATATTTTAATAACATAATTATTACTCTAAAATTATCAACCTTCAATAACAAATGAATGCATAAATAAAAAGAAGAAGATCCGGAAGGTGGATACCAATCACACCATAACCATGTATGTATGTAATTTTTAGCAAGCACGAGAGATGAACATTGAATTATACAAAATTAAGTTCATTGCATCTTATGGTGCCTCGCAAGTGGACAAGAATGTTACCCACTAATTGGTGCCTTAGAACATCGTTCAATTGTTCTAATTAAATTTCAAAAAGTTGAATTATCGTAATAAAATAATTTTTTTATTAATAAAGTCAAAATAATAACTATATTTTTAGAATAATATATATCGTCAAAATTTTAAAATATATAATTAAAAAAATATAAAAATATAATTAAATACATATTTATGTTAACAACATAATTATTATTTTAAAATTATCTACCGTTAATAATAAATATACTAAATGCATAAATAAAAAGAAAAAGTTCCGGATGGTGGATACCAATCACACCATCACCATGCATATTTATAAAATTAAGTGCATCTTATCATTCACATATCACAGGTGTCACCCCTAATATGTAAAGTTGCTTAGTGATTCAACTCCATCATTACATATTGACCTACTTTCACTTGTTTATTTAATTATTCCACATTTCTCCGCGTGCTGTTTTCAAGCACCCCAACGGCCAAAAATAAGAGTATGCATCACATATTCTCTACAGCAGAATGGGTTAACCTAACAAAAAGAGCACTTATTTATATATTCACATAGTACAACTAATCACATAGAACAACTAATCAAACAGAATAATCTTTTTGTTTTACATTATAAAATTTATATTTATTTTTTTTAAATTAATTTAAAATTTAAAATTAATATAAATTTATGTCAATATAATTATTAATATTAGAATTTACCTAAAAAAAATTACTAATTATAAAATTTATTATTTTTAAAACTTAAATGAATCATATCGATTTTAAATTTAATAATATCTCAAATTAATTTTTAAAAAATTAATATTATAATTTAGAATAAAGAAAGAGTATGTCAATCTAGTATTTGAAAAATAAATCATTTATCAATATAGCTGAGGCCCATACAAAACACGACATTTCTAAGCTATTCGATGTGGTCGGATTCTTTCTTTATTTGTTCTTTTATTTCCTTTTTTCGATTTTCGTGGTTTTGTGATCCTACACAGTATAAGAATGGGAAGTACTATTTTTATATGTATTTTTAATATTTTTATATAATTTTTATTCATATAAAGATGAGATTTATTTTATATTTATGTGATAAAAAATTATATAAAAATATTAAAAATATATATAAAAATATGAATTTGTATGAATTGGAGCTACTTTTCTATTTGCATTATTTTTAATGAAGATGGAATTCTAGTGCATGAGGAACGGATTAACTAACAGTGTTATGGTAAGATTTCTTTACGTATATTGTGTAATTTTTTATTTATTATATAAGGTCACATATAAGTATATCTCCTTTTGTGGCTGAAAAATGTAATTTTAAATTAGTGGTATCATTAAATTCATTATGAATTAGAGACATATTTTTTCAACAGATATTGTTCAATTTTGATTTATATTTTTGCGAATCTGACTAATGGTCACTACAATAGGGTAGTTGAGGATCTCATATTATAACAGTTACGATTTTTTAGCTACTATAAAATATTGTTTGGCGTGTGAATCATTGTAGAGTATGTGAGATATCTAATGAATATATCAGACAAGTAGGACTAGCCAAATTGGTGAACGTGAGTATATCGTGTGTTCTTATTTTTTCATTCTTTTTTATTTTTTGTGTGAGATTGTTGTGTGGTTGATCTTAAATTCTAACATCTGGTACCAAAGTTGCTGCTTTGAGGGTTTTGGGATAGGCGATTTAAGGTGTCGAACACAGGTACATTACAGATCGAAATTGATAAGAATTCAACGAAAAAAGTTTTGAACTTTGAAAACTAAAGATGGAGGACCAGCTTATAGATAAGGATTTCTGGACAGTAATTAAAGATCTAAAGTCGACTGTTAGCGCTAAAAAGGAGGGGACGTCTTCGACTGAAATAGAGTTGAAGAAGAAACTTGTTGAATGGGAAAAGCTGGATTAAAAGGCTTATGGCCTAATTTGACTCTGTCTTACTGATAACGTATTTGTTAATGTTTTTGGGGAGAAGACTGTGAAAGATCTCTGGACAAAATTGAAAACCCTATATCAAAGTAAGTAATTGGTTAATAAATTATTTCCTAGTAAGAAATTGTATAAATTTCAGATGGATGATGAATGTTCATTTTTTGCACACCTACATGAATTTAATACCCTAATTAGTCAGTTATCATTAATAAGTTGTGATATCAATGATGATGATAAAACTATTACCTTACTCAGTTCAGTACTGCCTTATTCATGGGATAATCTGATAATTGTGATTGATAGTGGTACTACAGAGTTATCATTTGAGGGGGTTGTTTCTATTTTATTGTTAGAAGATATGCGACGACAAAGTATGGAAAGGTCAATCAAGGAGGCTCTGTTAGTTCGAGGGCGAAATCGAGATAAAAATTCAAAGAGGTCTGAAATCAGGTCACAATCAAGAAAGAGATCTAAGAATATAGACAGATCAAAAACTAAATGTTGAAAGTGTAATAAATTTAGGCATATGAAGAATGACTGCAAGAATAAGGATGGTAAATCTGCGAATGAGAAGAATGATTAGGGGGATAAGGATGAAGCTAGTGGAGACTTATATATAGCAGCTACTTGTGTAGCCCAAACTGATGATGATGTCTGGTTCATTGATACAGGAGTTTTGTATCATATGACATCTCACATGGATTGCTTCTATCAGTATGAAACTTTTAATGAAGGTAATGTCATGACGGGTAATGACACTTCAGTGAAGATTGTTAGTTGTAGAAAGGTGAAGTTTAAGATGCATGATGGTATTATTAAAACACTTCTAGGGGTTATGTATATTCCTAGTCTTAGAAGGAATTTGTTAATTTAGTTGTGACAAGAAATCATGACAAGAAATCAAGGTCCTATGTTTCTTTTGTAGGTGATTTTTCAAGGTATTGTTGGGTCTATTTTATTAGAAGAAAGTCTAAAGAACTTAACAAATTTCGAGAATTTAAGGCACTAATTGAGAATCAATTCAACGGGAATATAAAGGTTCTTCGAGTTAGTAATGGTAAAGAGTATTTTTTATTTGATCAATATTAAGCTGAGAGGGGATTGCCAGAAAGAATACAATTCGGATGACACCTCAACAAAATGGTGTGGCTAAGAGGTTAATGTTGGATTGCAGAAAACATGCATACATACAATCAAATTGTATAAAATAGCGGAAGCATGAACTAAATCGAATTTAAAATTTTTAGAAAACTAAATTTTCGGATCTTTCCTATGCGATACTTATTAATTGAGGAAGAATAAAAGATTATACATTTGTATATAATCATCTCTTGAACAGCTACGAGTTCATCTCCCTTGATTCGTCGCGTTTTTCTTTAAATCCACCGATCAAACGCTAGCTACAAAGTGTATGTAGCTCTATAAAGGTGATCTACCAAGATATTATGAATAAAAGAAGTAGATTTAGATTCTTCAAGACCTTGGGTGGCAAGCCCTAATTATTATTATTATTATTTTCTCTCTCTCTCTCTAACTCCTTAGATATAGATAATTATAGAGTATTCTTCAATAGTACTTCCAACAACCCAATTTATAATAAGACCCTTTTTATTTATAGACTTGCTCAACTATCTTAAACTCTTTAGGAATAGGGTTCTAAATTAATGTCTCATCTAATTAGGAATTAAATTAATTATTATAATAATTATAATTTCTAAACAATTTAGGAACTTCAATTACTTATAATAAAAATAATAATAAAAAGACTCATCTTATTATAATAACTCCTAAACCATTTAGGAACTATATAATAATAATAATAATAATAATAATAATAATAATAATAATAATAATAATAATAATAAGACTCTTCTTATTAATTTATAATTATTATTTTTAAAATACTTAATTATAAATATTAAGCTATTTAATTTATTCTATCATCATAGTATAAAGTAAATATATTTAATTTATTATTACTATTATGTCATCTATACCTAAAATAAATATTTCTCTTTTGCATTGTGGCCTTTTAGGTTCAATATTATACCGGTTGTGAATAAATAAATTAGAACCATTTTAATATTATTTATTTATGAATTAAACTTATTTAATTTAAAATAATTAAATATATTTATTTTACAATAAGAGTGAAGCGTCTTAGTATATAAATATGACTTTCCGGATAATATGAAATCAATGTTTAATCACAAAGAATTTATTCAGTAAATAATTACCGTATAATTTAATCATTCTACCATTCAATGTCCTGATCAAATATAAGACATAGAATTACTGTCAAGTCTTAATTAATTTGATCATTTGCATTTCAATTTTCAAATGCACAACTCTAGTTAATGTAAATTAGAAACTATTTTCTAATTTTCATTTAACATTGGTCAGGAATTTCAGAGTTGTCGTTTATCAAATTACATAGGACATTATCTCCCTTTACTATAAGTGGTAGATCATTTGTTGATCATTCACCTATCTCCATGTACACTTTATTATACCCGAACATACCTTTTGATATACCAACACGCCTTAAGGAATATGACAAAGTATAACTCAGAATACACAAGGTACTATAATGATCTCAACTCCAAGGATCACATGTAATACTATCAATTTGGGAACTCCTATTGATAGGTAAGTAAAACTCCATTAGGTGTTCTTTAAGCGAGTCACGTTTAGTGAACTTATTCTCTAATAAGCACCTACAGACTTGCTTTAGTGTCTCCACAAATATGATTATGAGATCAATTACGCTATTCTAAAAAGCAAGCATAGTATGTACTAATCTATCCGAATCAACTAACACCACATTAGTGATCTTATGATTAGGAACATTTTAGTTTTGAGCTATCTTAAATTTAGATCTCATTAGCATGATCAACATCATGATTTTAAAAGCATTGCTAAAAATTTATGGGTTTATCACATTAATTAATTCAACTAATTACATATGGATAAATAAACGCCTTTTAAATAAATAAAACTTTTATTAATTAAATGAATAAGGTTACAAAGTATATGTTATCATGTCAAATGTGATTGGCTTGTGGGCATACTACTTTTAATCTCCCACTTGCACTAAAACCAATCGTCTTGGTATCTAATACACATCTTCTCTAAGTTACGATCGAACTGCTTCTGAGTTAATGCTTTAGTAAATGGATTTACAATGTTATTATGAGAGTTCATTCGCTCTATGGTGACGTCTCATATTTCAATGATTTTTCTAATCAAATGAAAATGGTGCAACATATGTTTGGACTTTTGATGAGACCTGGGTTCTTTGGCTTATGCAACAGCGCTAGTGTTGTCATAATACAAAGACATTAGTCCTTATATGCTAGGAATCTCTCAAATTTCTGTAGTGAACTTTTTCATCCAAACAACCTCCTTTGCAGCTTCACTTGCAGCTATGTTTTATGCCTCTATCACTAAATCAACAACTGTCTGCTGCTTGAAACTCTTCCAACTCACTGCACCACCGTTCAAGGTAAACACATAACCCGAAGCGAATTTACTGTCATCTTAGTCAGTCTAAAAACATGAGCCTGTATAGTCCTCTAGTTATAAATCAGACCCACCATATACAAGGAACACATCCTTAGTCCTTCTTAAGTACTTTAGGATGTTCTTCATTGTTTTCCAGTGATCTTTTCTAGGATTTGACTAATGTCTGCTTGTCACACTTAGTGTATGAGCAACATCAGATCTTGTACATATCATTACATACATGATAGATCCTATTGCCAAAGCATGAGGAATCTTATTCATGTAATCTCTCTCTTCAAATGTCTTTAGGGACTGTTTCTTGGAGAGATATACTCCATGGCTCATCGGTATTAGACATCTCTTGGAGTTTTCCATTCTAAACCTCTTTAGCATTGAATTTATGTACGTACTTTGGGTCAAGCCAATCATCCTCTTCGATCTATATCTATAGATCTTTATCCCCAATATGTAAGATGTTTCTCCCAAATCTTTTATGAAGAAATGTTTAGACAATCATATTTTTACTCATTGTAGCATCGGTATGTCATTCTCTATCAGTAATATATTATCAACATATAATACAAAGATTGTCATAGTGCTCCCACTAACTTTATTGTACACACATGGTTTATCCTCGTTTTTGATAAAATTAAACTGTTTGATTGTTTCATCAAAACCGATGTTTCACCTACGAGAAGTTTTCTTCAATCCATAAATAGATCGTTGTAGCTTACATACGTGATTTGCTCCATATTTGGAGATAAATCCCTCTAGTTGTATCATATATGCATCATCTTCTAGTTTCGTATTAAGGAAGGTTGTCTTTACGTCCATTTGCCAGATCTCGTAGTCATAGTAAGTTGCAACTGCAAGCAAAATTCAAATGGAATTGAGCATAGTTATCGGTGATAATGTTTCATCATAGTCAACTCTTTTCTTTTGCTTGAAACCTTTTTACACTAGTCTGGCATTATAGGTCTTCACCTTGCCATTTGACCCAGTTTTTTTCTTAAAGACCCATTTACACTCTATATGTTTAATGCTTTTTGGTGGAGCAATCAAAGTTCATACTTGGTTCTCACACATGGAGTTCATTTTGAATTTTATGGCTTCTTGACAGTTCTCTGAGTCTTTACTATTCATAGCCTCATTGTATATAACTAGATCATCATCCTCTATGATGCGTACCTCATCATCATTATCTATGATGAATCCATACTTTTTAGGTGTCTTCGGTATTCTTTCAGATTTACGATTCGATTGTGGTACAATAGGTTCCTCTACTTGAATAGGTTCCTTTACTTGATCTGTGGTGTTTTGTAGTTCTTGAACTTCTTCAAGATCTATCTTACTCCTACTGACCATTTCAAGAATAAATTCCTTTTCCAAAAAGGTAATGTGTTTCGCAATAAACACATTTTGTTCAGTAGGATTATAGAAGTAATATCTTAAACTCTCTTTAGGATATCCCACAAATTTACACTTCGCAGATCTTGTCCCAAGCTTATCATTCTCAAACCTTTTGACATAAGCTAGATAACTCCAAATGTACATTATTTAGTGGATACGCAGCTGTTTTTAGGGCATAACCCCAGAAGAATACTGGAAGATTGGTAAATCTCATTATGAATCGTACCATATCCAACATGGTACGATTTCTCCACTCAGATACACCATTCAACTGTGGCGTACCAGAAGGTGTCCATTGTGAGATGATACTGTTATCTTTTTTAGATGATCTAGAACTCACTACTTAAGTATTCTCCTCCTTGATCGAATCGAAGAAATTTACTATTTCTGTCAGTTTGTTTCTCTATTTTACTTTTGAATTCTTTAAACTTTTCAAATGATTCGGATTTGTAATTCATCAAATACAAATATCCAAATTTAGAATGATCATCCGTGAAAGTGATGAAGTATGAATACCCTCATCTTGCGTGCGTTGTTATAGGTTCACATATATCTATGTGTACCAGCTCTAACAACCCTACAACTCTCTCTCCATGTCCACTAAATGGAGATTTAGTCATTTTACTCATAAGATAAGATTCACAAGTTGGATATGATTCATAATCAAAAGGCTCTAAAAGTTCATCTTTATGTAACTTATTTAATCTTGTTTTATTATAACCGAGTCTACAGTGCCATATGAATATATGATTCACATTATCTCTTTTTTTATTAGTTTGTTCTATTTGTAATATGTTTTCATGCAAGTCAAGTTTATAAAGTCCATCAAGCAATTTAGCAGTTTCAAACAAAATATTATCATTATAAATTGAACAACAATTATTCTTAATTATAATATCAAATCCCTCTTTGTCCAACAATGGAATTGAAATAATGTTTCGAATTAAAATAGGAACATAGTAACAGTTTACAAGCTTGATAGATTTGCCCGTAAGCAATGCTAAACTATAAGTTCATACAACTAATGAAGCAATATTTGCTCTTTTTCGCACTCATAGGACCACTTCCCCTTTGTTTAACCTTATACTTCTGCTTAGTCCTTGTATAGTATTACATATGTGAGAACCACAACCGGTATCTAATACCCAAATACAACTTTGACTTATAGGAAGATTTATTTCAATCATGAACAAACTTGTTTTTGTAATAGTAGAAGCTTTTCCAAGCTTCTTCTGCTTAGCTATTGCAAGATACTCCTTGCAATTCCTATTCCAGTGCCCTATTTGTTGTAGTGAAAACGAATTTCTTTGCTTTCTAGGTCACTTTTCTTCTTGTCCTTTTTGGGTGCCTTTCCTTTTGCCTTCTTTTTCTTCTTTTCTGACTTCTCAAAATTGCCCTTGACCCTCTTCCTCTTCATGGAAGAATCATCCACAAGTAAGACTTAGTCTCTCTTGGATGGAAAGTGACTCTCTGCGGTCTTCAACATGTTAAGCAACTCAAGTAAGCTGACATCAAGCTTGTTCATGTGGAAGTTCACAACAAATTATAAAAAAGAGTCGGGGAATGACTATAAGACCAAATCTTGACTCAATTCTCCATCGGTAACAAAACCCAATTATCCTAATTATTCAATCAAATTGATCATCTTTAGGACATGTGTTTGTATTGCGGCACAGTCAGAATTCCTAGAATGAAAGAGCTCTTTAGATATCTCATATCTAACAGACCTACTTTGCTCACCATACAAATCCTGAAGGTGAAGAAACATAGTTGGGGAATCCATTTTCTCATATTGACATTGTAACTCATTACCATGGATGCTAACATGATGCACTTAGCCACCCGTGCATCATCCTGCCACTTTTTGAAAGTAGTACTCTCTTCCTCAGAGGCAGCATCTGTAACGTTTATAGGTATAGGCGAGTTAATGACATATGTTAGCTTTTCTATAGTAAGAACAATTCTCAGATTCCTTAACCAATCTGTGTAATTCAGACGGTTAACTTATTAGCATCTAATATGCTCCGTGGTGATAGTGAGTTAAACATTGTAAAATTCTGAAAGTGAAAATTAACAAAAGTTTAGCATGCATTCATTTTATTAATCACCAAGTTAATCAGGTCGTTATTTAAAATGGTGTCACCGACTATTTTCATCAAACTATATAACCCTCCATATATAGTTTGGTAAATCTAATTAAAGATTTGCTAGTGAGATTAAGGATCCCATTGACATAAATACATAGTTGTGTGTGTACAACAAACTACAAATTTATTCAATTAGGTAGACAACTCTTTGTCAATTACATCAATATACAACTCCTTATTATTTTGCCTCTTAGATTATTATGATCAAGTGTGTGCGCATCCTAATCAAAATTATCTAAATTAAGTTTGACCTAGCATTTTCATATAA
Organism: Hedera helix; assembly: GCA_947179155.2. Taxonomy (NCBI): domain Eukaryota; kingdom Viridiplantae; phylum Streptophyta; class Magnoliopsida; order Apiales; family Araliaceae; genus Hedera; species Hedera helix. The sequence goes on from OX359274.1 coordinate 16,785,330, forward strand.
GTGAAAAGAAAAATATCATCCTTGTGTGAGCACAACAAAACAGTATTGTTCAATTCTTTATAAACATCCAATGTAATAAAGACAACATATTTTTGTATGTACAACAAATTCATATTAAATACTTAATAATCTATTGATTTATCATGCTAGAAGGCAACATTTGATATTCTTAATATCTTTGAATGCTACAACTTAAAATTTAATTCGTGAGAGTTTTGTTATTATTAGTCTCATATTGTTTAGCGCACGTGCACACACACACACACACACACACACACACACACACACATATATATATATATATAGCATGCACATATAGAATACTATATTCTACTTGAATTGATTATAAACTTTTTTCTTGTTTGGTTCATTTGAGCCATCAAATGAACCAAAAAGTCAAACCTGGGGTGCAAAAATTAAACATTGAAAATAACTATTACATTCAAAACTCGGGTTCCTTTACAAATGAGTCTTTAATGTTCATTGCTCTTCAGCTCTAATTCTCCAAATAATTCTATCTAATCCTATTACAATCTATTTTCATAAAATAGAAGCCTTGGTCAGCAGTCAATGAGAAGTATAAAAGAGGGAGGTAGAATTTACATAAAAAAATTATATAGGCAAGGTACGTTGACCCATTTATTAAAAACCATTCACTCAAGCATCCATATAAAATAAATCCAGTCTCACTGGTCAATAATCCATAATCAATCCCTTTGTTATCATACATATAATCATATGTATCAATAAACCATTCATCTCATGTATAAAACCGTTATATATATATTGTAAGACCCCGAATTTTATGAAATATAAAATTTAATTTTTCTTCATATATATATTTTTTTTCTGAAACAGTAAGTAGTTAAATTGATAAAGTTAAAAGTTAAGGATGTTATGTGCAAATTATATTATGTCGGATAATATTTGTTTGGTCGGGGAATATTCGTTCTGTCGGGGAATATCCGTACGACGGCGCCGACATAACTAATTATTGGTGGACCCCACAACGGAATATTTGTCGGATATAGAAAACGACAGAAATAACCTTTTTAAATAAAAATAGTCAACGGAACTGTTAAAATACCGGTGATAAAAGAATAGTAGCATACGGTAGTTATTGGTATTTTCTGTAGCACTCGGTACTCTACAGTAACACACGGTATTACATAGTGTCTCATATTATTGGTCTGATAATTGACACCGTAACTGTTACGCATCATTTCATCGATAATTGTCACTGCATAATATTTTATATTATCAATTCAATAATTATTGTTACACAGTATTTTGCATTATTGATTTAATAATTGTCATTACACTGTATTTTATATCATTGAGTCAATAATTGTTGTTGCACTGTTTTTAAAATTATTGAACCTACTAATTGTCACAGTAACATATGCACAGTAATTCACATTATTGAATCAATAATTGTCATTACACAGTAACGTATGCTTTATTTTACATTATTGTTATCTCTATTATGATGTTATTTAAACAGTTGTATTTCATTAATTTATTGACTTGATATCTAAGAACTAACTATACTGTATTTATAACAATTAGTCATAATAATTGAATTGATAAAGTTATTTGTTTATAATATAAAGTTAGGTGATTATTAGGTGATATGAAATGAATGGTGTAGATTAAAGTGTGAATTATTGTTGAATAATTAAATTGATTTGTTTATAATATAAAGTTAGGTGATTATTAGGTGATATGAAATGAATGGTGTAGATTAAAGATAATATAATATTTGAAATGGATGGTGTAGATTAAAAGATGATATTTAAATGAATGGTTTAGATTAAATGAATGATAAAAATTTTGGCTATAAATAGAAGCCTTAACTTAAGGATTTTTCATAAACTTCCTTACTTGTTCTTTCTTTCTCTCTCTAAATACTTCTTGTGAAAGTTCTCTCTAAGTGTTCTTAAGTCATTCCTAGTTTTGAAATCTTTTACATTCTCCTTTGAATTCCCGAGTGGAATTTTCTTATGTACAGTAACTCTTTCGAAAAATCATAGTAAATTCATTATTTGTCAGAATTTAATGAATTAAAAGTCTGTCTCTTCAGTTTTTCGTCCTCTACAACTTTGAAGAAGGAAGAAAAGTCATCTGAAATCATCTTCACGCCTTAAAATACTAAAAACCGTAACCTATTCTGATTTTTGTCACTATTTTCAGTCTTAGTTTTGAAAATTCATAACTCATTCATATTAACTCCGAATTGAGTGATTCTTGAGTCTATGCCGTCTATCTTTCCGAGAGTAACATTATTTTAAAAACATAAAGAGATTTTAAAAACTCTAGAAGACTCAAAAGTCAGATTCTTTACTGCTACAAACAAGGAAGGATTTGTTCGGCTATAAACTTGTTTCACAATATCAAGGTAAGGAATATCATTTTTTTTTCACACTTTTAAACTTACTACGGTAAGGGATGTCATTTTTTTTTTTTCATACTCTCAAATTTACTACTTGTAAGGGATACCATCTTTTTCATCTTCCATTATTCAAACGTACTATGGTAAGGGATTATCATTATTTGATTATCGATAATAATATTGTTTCTTCCTTACTCATAAGACGTGCCTTTTATTTCCATGTATTAAATTGTGGGAATAACCTTACGGAGCGGATTGCCGCCTGTTGGTGAATAACCTTTCGTATTCATTCATTATTAATCTCTGAGAATAACCTTACGGAGCGGATTGCCGCCTGTTTGGTGAATAACTCTTTGTACTCAAATTCTATTAAATTGTGGGAATAACCTTACGGAGCGGATTGCCGCCTGTTAGTGAATAACCTTTCGTATTCATTCATTATTAATCTCTGAGAATAACCTTACGGAGCGGATTGCCGCCTGTTTGGTGAATAACTCTTTGTACTCAAATTCTATTAAATTGTGGGAATAACTTACGGCGCGGATTATCGCCTGTTGGTGAATAACCCTTTGTATTAATTTCCTTCACCTTTTGTTAATCAAACCTGCTACGGTAAGGGTTATTATTTTCTTTCATACTCCTAAATCGAAATTTATTATGGAACTATTGTTTCTATAATTCCTGAAAATATTATATGTTCCATAATAGTTGAACTTCATTATTTCAACTGAACCTTCCTATTTTCTGAACCTTTCTATTGAACTGTAACCGTTATTCTGAACTGTGGATCTTGAATATCATTTTTAAATTTCACTCCACATCATGTTGATCATTTGGACATTATTTGAATCTGCACAAAGTAAACTTTCGATATTTATTGTTTATCCTATTTCTTCTGTTCATCAATTGTCTCACTATCATTTGAACTAATCTTCAAGAATCAAGCTGTTGTGAATATCTGTGGCCGGGGGCACAGATGTGATATATTTGTTGAACAGATGATAGGTTAAAGGCGATATAATAGGTTAAAGGCGATACATCTGTTCGGTGTCTTTTATGGCACGTGGTGAATGTTCTCTTTGGCCCGTAGTGCAAAGATGAACTGTTGTTTGGTATGATTATGACCAAAGGCTGAATCTGGTATAATCATTACCGTTGGTGCTATATTGAATATCTTTGGCCCGTAGTGCAAAGATGAACTGTTGATGTGCATGATTATGATCAGGAACTGTGAATTTATATTATCATGACTAATGGTATTTCAGATGATAAAAGTTGATGATGTTTTTACGAAAAAGAGAAGCGAGTGGACATTATAGTCTGCATTATTCTTCTAATAGATTGTTCATTCCGCTGCTATTATTGATCTGAACATTGTTTAAGAATTTAACTGCAGTTTTTGATATAAACCTTGTAGTCTATTGTATTCTATCAAGAACTCAACTGTTGAAGACTAATGATAATTTATTCGTCATTATCTTAGTCATGATATTCTTTACTGGGCTATTTGAGCTCACCCTTTCTTTTGTTCCATTGTTTTTCAACAGAAAATGAAAACATAACAGGGTCTAGCCGGGGAATGGAGTGAGGGTCCGAGGAATAGTTATCATAGTCTTCACGTTTTGTAAAATAGTGTGGCAATAATAGTGAAGACTTAGTTGTGTATTATTATACACTGTATTGTTGTACGTTGTGCTTTGTTGTAATAATTTTGTTGTAGTCTTTTGACGACTCAAGTTTGGGCTGTGTGGGCCCAGATTTGGGGGCGTCACATATATATTATTTAATGGTCATTCTAGTTAGCATGAAATCTAATTTTAGGTTTAAAATAAACTCTTTATTTTAATTATAAAATTATCCAAAATAAAAATTTATTTTAATTTATCAAAACTGCACAAAACAGGAAAAACAAACTAAAATAGCAAGGTCCAGCTTCGCGGTTTGATTTTTAGATTGCGAATTTTGCATTCTTTTTCTGTAAAACATGATTTTATAACAACAATTATGCCCAAATAAATTGTTCTAAACACATACCCATATATATACGGAATCAAAACAATTAATAATTCGTAAAAATTTAGCTCTTGATGTCATTGTTGGTTTGCAGAAAACATACATACAATCAAATTGTATAAAACTAAGAAAACATGCAATAAATCGAATTTAAAATTTTATAGAAACCAAATTTCAGGATCTTTCTTATTTGATACTTATTAATTGAGAAATGATAAAAGATTACACTTTTGTAGACAATTAACTCTTGAACAGTTACGAGTTCACCTCCCTTGATCATTCGCGTTCTTTTTTAAATTCATCGAACAAACGCTAGCTACAAAGTGTATGTAGTGCTCTAAAGGTGATCCGCCAAGAGATTATGAATATAAGAAGTAGATTTAAGTTTTTCAAGACCTTGGGTGACAAGCCCTAATTCTCTCTCTCTCACTCTCTCCCTTTCTCTCTCTCTCTCTCTCTCTAACTCCTTAGATATAGAGAATTATGGAGTATTATCCAATAATACTTTCAACAACTCAATCTATAATAAGACCCCTCTTATTTATAACTTGTTTAACTCTCCTAAACTCTTTAGGAATAGGATTCTAATTTAATTTTTAATCTAATTAGTAAATAAATTAATTATTATAATAATTACAATTCTTAAATCATTTATAAACTTAATTGTAATATCCCGGATATTTCACAAGATTTTTAAATAGTGTCTTGATGATGAGATAAAGGTTGAAGTTTAAAACCTAGATTTGGAGAAGAAAAAGGTGTAGAAGTGAGTAAACATTTTTCCTAATCTTTGTGTTATGATTTAAATATGAGTGAACATAGGTTTTTTTAAAATTTTAAAACCTAAAATTTGATTATTATATATACTTTGAGGTATATTAATAATAAAGTAATATAATACCTTTAAAGCTCAGTGATTATATTTGACTAAAATAATTTATGTAAGAAGTTTTAATATGATTTATGAGAAAATTTATTACGAAAATAAATTTCTATTGGAGAGATATTTTTAAGTTAGCATGATGGTGTATATGTATAGATACGTATATACTTGGAGGTGCGCTAATTATATTTTAGCCGATCGTGATAAATGATTTATGAATAATAATTATATAATAATTATAATAATTATAAATTATATAAGGTAATTAAATTAAATTAGTGAACAAAGTCTAAAATTTTAATATCAAAAGAATTGTTAAGTAGTCCATTAATTAAATATTCAATTAAATTGAATATAATGAGTTAATTAAATTTTGTACATTAATTAATATGATTATTAATTAATGTAAACAATATGAAATATTAAGAATAATATTTATTAGTCCAACTAGTAATTTAATATTAATGGACTAGGTTATTTAATTAATTAACCAATCCAATTATTTAATTGATCATGGACTTGGTAATTGATGTGTGACAAATTAAATGAGTCATCATTGGGTTAAATTAAATGGTCCAAGGATACATTAACTGGACTTGATTTATTAGTAGCCCAAGAATTTATTTGTAAGCCCAATTGATTATTTAATGAAATCCAATTATTAACTCATTTGGGTAAATGATCCAAGTAGCTTATTTAATTAATAAAAGCATTAAAAATAAAAGTCAAACATGGTCATTAAGACCATGTAGCTGCCGAATGTGTAAGGCCACATGGAGGAGAATTTTATTATTTTTTTTTATATAAGTTACTTATAAGGACAATGGTTTGGTAAGTAATCCATACTCTTTTCCACCTAATTACCACCTAATTAGTCCTTATGCCATGTGAAGTGTAAGGAGTAGAGTGTTAGTTTTATGATGATAGATTTTATAGATATACATTCTATGTCTATAGATATTTGCAAGTATACTCATTTAGAGAGCAAAGAAAAAGTCATTTGCTACTTCCATTTTTTTTAAGTTCTAGTGAGAAGTTAGAGAGAAAGGAGAGCGAACATTATTTTTGTGAGAGAAAATAAAGAAGACCAACCGAGCCACATGAGGAAGGAGGAAGAGAAGAGTTTGATGCCATCTACATTCATCTCATACCTAGGAAGAAGAAGAAAAAGAGTAATAAAGCCCAAGAGGTATAAAAACAAACCTTAAAATCCTAATCTTGGTCTTATTTTAATTTTTTTGGTAAAAATATTTTTATTAAGATCTTTATGCTTAGAATCATGTTAGACATGTTTATATAGGTTAACATGTATTTAATTTGTGTATTAGTATGAGATTATGTCAAAAACAAATTGAAAGAAAGCTCAAAAACACTCTTACCGAAAAACTAAATCTGAACAGCCCTTTCCCGGAATTACTGTTCATAATCGGAAAATTGGATTTTTGATCCTTCAATTTTGTGGATAGATCTTGAAGTTATGTAAATTCTAAAACTTGAATGATTAAAATATGAGTTAAAATGAATTAGTTATGATTTTTCTACTAAAATACTCCACTGTCAGAAATTTGGTGTAAACAGTCCACTATACAGCCATTTTCAGTGGCCGAATCTTATCCAAAAAAGGTGTTTGAGCATAGAAAATTATATATCAGGAAGTCACGATTCCATCGATATAAAGTAGAGTTCCATCAGAGTTATAGAACTCAAGTTATTAAGGTTTTAGTGAAGGACCCAAAAACTGGGCAGATTTGAAAAAAAATCCTAAAACCTACTGCCGGTTTTTTTTCCAGTGAACTGGCCAGAGAATTTCGGCTGTTAGGTCACCGATTTGCCGGTTGGTTCCGGCAACAGACCAAACTAGAAAGTTGCTTGGAATTTCGTGCACTATTTTTTGGAATTTAATGGTATTTTTATAATGTCAGTAGTTATTTTTCATAATTATTGAATGATAAAAGCTTACTAAATGTATGAAAAATAATAAAAAGTATTTTTAAATTTTGGAAAAATATGAACAAATAATCTACTGATTATTTGAAGTGTTATATGTATTGAGATAGCATTATATCCAAAAATTGGTATTTTTCATATTATTTATGGTTTAAAGGTACATTAATTTGTGACTACCTAGCTAATACTTCAAGAAAATTATAAATAAATTATTATTAAATCTTAAATATGTTCTTTAAGTATTTAATAATAATATCAACATGTTTGGAGAAAATAAATTAATTATTTATTAATCAGGTATTAAATAGTAAATAAAGGAAAGTAAATAACTAATTATTCTTTAATATTAAATAATAATTAGAGTAAGATAAATATTTTAAACTTTAATTATTTATTATTTAATAAGACTAAATAATAAATAAAGAGAGTTAGGTAATTATTATTTAATTAACATTAAATAATAATTATAGTTAAGTAAAGTTGATAACATAATTATTTATTATTTTATTTAATTAAGAGTAAATAATAGATAAAGATAATTAATTAATTAATTAATTAATATTTAATTAATATTAAATAATAATTAAAGAAAGAGTTAGTAATAAAATTAATTATTTATTAAAGATTAGATAATAAGTAAGGATTTAATTAATTATTACTTAATTAATATTAAATAATAATTAAAGGAGATTAAAAGTTTACAATTAATTATTTATTATTTAATTAAAGATTAGATAATTAGTAAGGAAAGTTAATTAATTAAGTATTAAAGGAGGAGTTAATCTGTAACGACCCCGAAAATTCGATCAACCTTATTACTTTAAATTTCATGTTTATTAAACATTATTTCATTAACATCCAAATTTTGGTTCGTTAATAAATCTTTAATCACTTCATGTAATCTATTAATTGACTATACAGTCATCAATTATCATATCAATTACCAAATTTTTCCGGTATAATTTTTTTCTCTTTTATTAATCATTGTATTTAAATATTTGACATTTAAAACTTATTGTCTCGATCCTAGTCCCTGAATCGCAACCTTTACGTTTTCTTTCTATTATCAGTGTCATAAAGTTCAACATTCACAATTTAATATTGTTCATATCCATACAATTTTCTTTGTTTCATAATTCATAATTAGACATATAATAGTTTCTAAGGTAACAACTACCTTGAGTAATAACAGTACACAATTTAACTCTATTCGTCCCATCCGGATTCAACATATATGTACATACGAAACATCAATATAAACTTTGCAATTTACCATATTGAATATAACAATTTTATTTACAACCTTCTAAGTTGATCCATCTCTAACATAATTCGATATTCTTGAAATTTATATATCTACCTGTAAAAATGTATATTATGTAAGTAATGAGCACAACGGCTCAGCAAGTTTAACAGTTTACACCTTTCATGCTTCATGTATCACATAGCATAACATGCTCTGTGTGTCATACATCACGTGTTATGCTTCTACCCAAGAAATATATCTCACATGTATTCACATTATTGCATAAAGTACATATCATTTTCATATTATCCACAGATCACATAACACATAATTTATTTGCATTTGAACAAGAATTAACATATTCTAACAGATAAACAATTAACATCAAAGTACTAAAGAACTTGCCTTGACGTCCAATTATTAAATTGGTAGCTTAAAACTCTTTTTCGAACAACCTATGATCATAAAATAATTATTTATCTCTTCATGATATTAATTTAATTAATTAATATCATCTATAGTGTAATTAACCCTGCCCGATGATTTATTTTAGGGTACCGGGCCAATTATCAATTTATATGGTTAATTATATTAACCTCATCCTTCAACATATTAATTTAACTTAATATTAAACACATTCAATACGGATAATGTGACACCCCCAAATTTAGGCCCACACAACCCAAACTTAAGTTGTCAAAAGACTATAACAAGATTATTACAAAGTAGAACAACGTTCAACATTACAGCGTATAATAATACACAACTAAGTCTTCACTATTATTATCACACTATTTTACAACACGTGAAGACGATAATAACTATCCATCGGACTCTCACTCGATTCCCCGGCTAGACCCAGCTACATTCTCATCTCCTGTTGAAAAACAATGGAACAAAAGAAAGGGTGAGCTCAAATAGCCCAGTAAGAAATATCATGACTAAGATAATGACGAATAAATTATCATTAGCCTTCAACAGTTGAGTTCTTGATAGAATACAATAGACTACAAGGTTTATATCAAAAAGTGCAATTAAATTCTTGAACAATGTTCAGATCAATAATAGCAGCGGAATGAGCAATCTATTAGAAGAATAATGCAGACTATAATGTCCACTCGCTTCTCTTTTTAGTAAAAACATCATCAACTTTTATCATCTGAAATACCATTAGTCAAGATAATACAAATTCACAGTTCCTGGTCATAATCATGCAGATCAACAGTTCATGTAACGACCCCGAAATTCGACCCACTTTATTCCCTTAAACTTTGTATTTATTAAACAATATCTTTATAACGTCTAAATTTCGGTCCGTTAATAATCTTTAATTACCTTATATAAACCCTTAATTGATCCATTATTTGATTTTAACATCATCAATTATCAAAATTCTCGTATAAATTTTTTCTTTTTCTTGATTCAATCGTTGTATTAAAATATTTGGATATTTAAAATCCTTACATTCTGGATCCTAGTCCCATGGATCGCAACCTTTACTTTTTCTTTTCTTTCTGTAACCAGTATCATAAAACTTGATATTCAAAACTTAATGTTGTTCATATCCATACCAATTTATTCTTTATTTCATAATCCATAATTAAGTCATTTAGTAATCTCTATCACAACCTCTATCTAGTATAATCAAAGTTCAAAATTTGACTTTACATATCCTGTCTGAGTTCAACATATATGTACATACATATTATCAATATACACTTAATAACTGTATTCACATTAAATTATGTTATTGAAACATAACAATAACATTCACAACCTTCTGTGATTATCCATCTTTATATCATCTGACACATTTGAAATTTATTTATTTCCTGCAAAATATATATTAAGCAAGTAATGAGCACAACGGCTCAGCAAGTTCAACAGCTGTACTTCACGTAGCACATACTTTATCATGCTTGGTGTGTGTCATACATCATGTGCTTGTGTTTCTACTATAGCAATATATCTCATATATATTCATATCATTGCACAAAATACACATTGTGGTCATATTAATCACGTATCACGTAACACATAATTTGTATGCAGTTAAAACAAGAATTACATATCATAACATTTCAATATTTATCATAAAAGGGACTGAAGAACTTGCCTGGCGTCCAGGTATTTAAATTGATATCTCAAACTCTTAACTCGATCAACCTATGATCATAAAATAATCAAATAATAATTATTTATCTCTTTATGATATTAATTTACTTATTTAATATCATCTCTGGCCCAATTATTAATTAATATGGTTAATTATATTAACCTCGTCCTTTAAATATTAACATAACTTAATATTTAATGCCTTCACTACGGACAACCCGGTTCATAGGATAACATTTAGCATTTTCGGTTGTCCGAAAATTTTATTTAATCATTTTTTTAACTTGTAACCTTATTAGATTAATATTTAAAGTATTTAAATATTAATCCCCAATATTTAATATTTATGCAAAAATATTAAATTTAATGCCCAAATATCATTTCTATATTTTTAGTAATTTTCTATAATTTTTAAACAAATTTTAAACATTTATTTCATTTAAAAACAATTTTTGGGGGCATTTTGGTAATTTCCGCGCCTATAGGGACATAATCGGAATTTCCCGGAAAGTCCAGGGGTATTTCTGTAATTTCCGCGCTCTTGGGGACACAACCGGCATTTCCGGGAAAGTCTCGGGGCATATCTGTCATTTTCGCGCGTCTAGGACACGCCGGGTATTATCTAAAAAGGCCGGGGCAAAACCGTAATTTCGTCCGATAAACCGCGGCCGCGCATTGCGCGAACCTACCCTCGGACGACCCAAAACGACGTCGTTTGGCCCCTTCTTCCGGAAACGACGCCGTTTTGTTCTGGCGTGCGGAAAAAAATGCTGCCGCGCAATGCGCGGCAGCCCTGCAAATTCTTCTTAATTAACCCGAAACAGTAGCCACCAATTTCCCAACATTCATCATTTTTAATCCAAACTTTCACAACATAATTATTCCATAAATCATATAATTCATAAATATATCACTAAAAATTATTTAGAACAAATATTCTAATTATTTACTAATTTTTCACACAATTAATTAATCCTCATAAATAATAAATAAACCAAATAAATAATTTCTTATACCTTCCTTAAGCCAAAGAAAACTTCCATGATGCTTGTTCTACATCTCAAGTGGTGGCTATGGAGGTCATGGCGGTCATGAGTGGTGGCGGTGGTGGCTCTCGGTGAACAAGGAAAGAGAGAGAGTGGTTGTGTTTTTATTTGTTTGTTTTCTTTTCTTTCTCTTTTGCTCCTATTTCTTTTCCTTTTATAAGCCAAGGCACTTAACCAATTTTCTTGCATAAAAAAAAAATTTCACCGACTTTATCAAGCCACGCGGGACTTCGGGAATTTTCCAAAATTATATGCAAATTTTTATACATTACGTAATTATATCATGTAATAAATATTTTATATAATATATATAAAATATTTATTTTAATTCACTAAAAATCATACTATGATTTATAAATAATATTAGCACCCTTTTTCGGTACTTTACTTGACAAATTTTGTACACGCACAATGACATGTATGTATTTATTTGGGGTAATTTATACCTCCAAAAATCATAAAATAAATCATAGGACATATAAAAAAATATTTTCCATAATTTTTCACTCCGTTACTTGGACAACATGTTACATTAACATGTTCACATTTCCGAAATATTATCTTTCATAAAAGTCCTAATAATTTTATTCTACATAAATATAATTTTTAATAACATACAACATTCCTTTTTCTTATTTATTATTCAATTTCTTTAATATTCACCTTAACTTTTCTTATATAAATTATATAAATTAATATTATATAATCTATATAATTACATTATTCCTTTTTAAATAATTTCCTAAATTCCTTCATAATTATCACTTACTTATATAACCAAAATTATACATTTATTACTTAATCTAATTTCCTTATATAAATTATATAATTTATTATTATATAATTTATATAATTACCTTTCCTTTTCAATTAATTTTCAAACTTCTTCCAAAATTCTTGATAAACTCTAAAGTCAATAATTACAATTTTATTAACTTCCTCATTCGCTTTTCATTAAAAATTGGATTAATTTAATTATTAATCCCTTAATTTCTATAATAATATTTATAATTATCAATTAACCATAACGTACATATATATAAAAATGTATATATATAAATATATACATATTTAATTCATGCCTTTCGCATTATCACATATCCTCATTTAAAATCATACTTTCTGTATTTTCACAATATTTTAATTTTACAATTTATTGTATCCTTACCTGACATTCTTTTATTCCTCATAAATTGTTTTTAAACAATTTAGTTACATTTCAATTATTTTAATTTCAACACAATTCATCATAATCTCTGCACAGATTTAATTTACCAATTAAATCACATCACATACCTTAAATCATATAATATAATAATTAATTTAACAACCTTGATAATTTTATCAATTAAATTCTCATTTAATATTATTAAAGAAATCCTGGAAATTCGGATCCTCACAGTTCATCTTTGCACTACGGGCCAAATATATTCAGTATAACACCAACGGTCATGATTATACCAGATTCAGCCTTTGGTCATAATCATACCAAACAACAGTTCATTTATGCACTACGGGCCAAAGAGAACTTTCACCACGTGCCATAAAAGACACCGAATAGATGTATCGCCTTTAACCTAGTATATCGCCTTTAACCTATCCTCTGTTCAACAATTATATCACATTTGTGCCCCCGGCCACAGATATTCACAACAACTTGATTCTTGATGATTAATACAAATAACAGTGATACAAATGATGAACAGAAGAACAGGATAAACAATAAGTATCGGAAGTTTACTTTGTACAGATTCAAATAATGTCCAAATTGTCAACATGATGTGGAGTGAAATTTAAAAATGATATTCAAAATCCACAGTTCAGAATAACGGTTACAGGTCGATAGAAAGGTTCAGAAAATAGGAAGGTTCAGTCGAAATAATGAAGTTAAACTATTATGGAACATATAATATTTTCAGGAATTATAGAAGCAATAGTTCCATAATAAGTTTCGATTTAGGAGTATGAAAGAAAATAATATCCCTTACCGCAACAGGTTTGATTAACAAAAGGTGAAGAAAATTAATATCCCTTACTATAGTAAGTTTGAATAATGGAAGATGAAAAAGATGGTATCCTTTATGAGTATAAAGGAAAATGATATCTCTTACGAATATGAAAGAAAATGATATTACAAACGAATATGGAATAAAAGTGTCATGTGATAATTCGTGTAGACAAATTATTTCCACACGAGACAAATAAAAAGGGTTATTCACCAACAGGCGGTAATCCGCGCTGTAAGGTTATTCTCATCAATTTGAATACGAAGAGTTATTCACCAAACAGGCGGTAATCCGCGCCGTAAGGTTATTCTTAGAGATTAATAAGGAATGAATAGAAAAGGTTATTCACCAACAGGCGGTAATCCGCGCCGTAAGGTTATTCCCACAAATTAATACATGGAAATAAATGGCACATCTTATAAGTAAGAAAGAAACGATATTATTTTCGAGAATCAAAGAATGATAATCCCTTCCAGTAAGAAAGAAAATAATATCCATTTATGGTGATGAAAAGAATGATACCCCTTACCTTAACACGTGACTGGATATTGACTTAAATGAGGTTGATCAACCTATATATATTTATAATAAAATTAGTAATTACCACATATAAATTTCAAAGCGTATAATAACTCGTATAATATGGACTATCAAAATTATATATATTTAACATAATTTTTGTAGTATGATATAACAACTTTAAAATAGTTTTTAAAATAATATTCCAGAATAAATCTTCCAAAGAAAGCTTTTAAAAATGAATCTTCTTAAAGAAGAGTCTTCTAAAGGAAGATTTGTGAATACCGTGAAAGATAAGAATTTATGAAATTACTACTCTTTAATAAAAGACTTACTTGAAAAATTTCTGCACTCCTTTTGGCTTTCAAACACTCAAAATAACCTTACTATTCTCAGAGAAAACTCATAAAATTCTTATAGAAAAATTTTATGTTTTAGGTGTGATTTTTCTATTCAGCTGAGCAAGCTATTTATAGGAGAAAATAAGACACTATGCATGGTAGGTGGCAGCAGGCGTGATGCACGTCTGCCTCATTCTTTCTAAATTGGCAGCAGTCGGCTGCCAACCTTTCCTTCAGCACAAAATTCACATTTAAATTTTCATGTGGGCCCAATATGGGTCCCACATGTTACTATTCACGTTACTATTTCAAATAGTAAAATTAATTAATTTTTATTTATTTATTTATTTATTTAATTTTTTATATTTATTTACTCTTCCTGTGGGTCCAACATATAAAATAAAATAATGCTACAACAATAATTCAACAATAATGTAATAAACACGTTACAGATTATTATTAATTTAATAATATAAATTACAGTATATTTGCTACTGTGACAATTATTATGTTCAATAATTTTAAAAACAGTGCAGCAACAATTATTGACTCAATGATATAAAATACAGTGTAATGATAATTATTGAATCAATAATGCAAAATACTGTGTAATAACAATTATTGAATTGATAACATAAAATATTATGCAGTGACAATTATTGATGAAATGATGCGCAACAGTTACGGTGTCAATTATCAGACCAATAATATGAGACACTGTGCAATACCGTGTGCTACAGAAAAATACCATAAATTACCGTATGCTACTATTCTTCTATCACCGGTATTTTAACAGTTAACACCGTTGACTATTTTTATTTAAAAAGGTTACTTTTGTCGTTTTCTATATCCGACAAATATTCCGTTGTGGGGTCTACCAATAATTAGTTATTTCGGCGCCGTCGTACGGTCCGAATATTCCCCGACAAAACGAATATTGTCCGACAAAATAAAATTTGCACATAACATCCTTAACTTTCAATTTCGTCAATTTAACCATTTACTGTTTCATGAAAAAAAAAATATGAAGAAAAATTAAATTTTATATTTCATAAAATTCGGGGTCTTACAGATAACCCGGCTCATGGGATAAAATTTAGCGTATTCGGTTGTCCAGGTTTTTATTTAATCATTTCTAAATTTTAAACTTATTAAATTAATATTTTAAATATTTAAATATTAATCCCCAATATTTAATATTTTTAAGATAATATTAAATTTAATGCACAAATACCATTTCTATATTTTTAGTATTTTTCTATAATTTTTAAATAATTTTTAAACATTTATTTAATTAAAAACTAATTTCTGGGGGCATCTTCGTAATTTCCGTGACTTTAGGGACACATTTGGCATTTTTCAGAAAATTCAGGGTTATTTTCATAATTTCATAGGCCAAGGGACATGGTGGTCATTAACTTAAAAAGCTACGGGTACGCTGGTAATTTCCAGCGGTGCTGGTCGTCGTGCATTGCACGCGGTTTCTCTACCGGCTACGCCGAACGACGTCGTTCGGCCTGCCATTTTCGGTCACCGCGCATAGTGCGGCTCCCCACTCTGTCCCGCCCCAAAAATGGTGTCGTTTATATGCGCACGTCCGAAAAAAAAATTGACCGCCGCACAATGCGCGGGCGACCCTTTTTTTTTTCTCTTCCTTCTTTCCATAACAGTAAGCCAACTTAGCCATTTTTTCACCATTTTGATCAAATTTTTCCCAACATAATACCTCTAAAAATTATATAATTTACACATATTCATCCAAAAATTAATTAAAACAATTATTCTAATTATTTACTAATTTTCCATAAAATTAGTTTATCACCTATAAATATCAAAATTAATCAAACAATTAACTTTATACCTTCCTTGACTTGTAATTCTTCCTCTAGATGGCACCAAATCTTTCATCTCTCTTGGTGGCGATGGAGTTTCCCGGTGGTGGCATAGTGGTGGTGTCGGGTGGAGAAAAGATGGAACAAGGGAGAGAGTTTATGTTTACTTTTGCTTTCTTTTTCTTTTTTTATTCCTTTTTTTCCTTATTTCTTGTTTTTCCTTTCCTTTTTATAACAAAAGGAATTAACTACTTTTTGCAAGATTAAAAGGTCCACCGACTTGCCAATCGACTTGGAGCTTTCAGATAAACAACATGCATAACTAAATAATTTATTACATTACGTAATTATTTCGTGTAATAAATAATTTCCGTAATGTCCTTAAAACATTGATTTTAATTCACTAAAATTCATAAAATGATTTATAAATAATATTTATACCTTTTTCAGGTACATTTATTGACAATTTTTGTACACGCATAATGACATGCATGTAATTATATAATGTAATTTATACCTCCAAAATTCATAAAATAATTCATACGACATATAAATATTATTTTTCATACATTTTCACTTCGTTACTTGGACAACATGTTACATCAACATGGTCACGTTTCTGAAATATTATCCTCCATAAAAATCATAAAAATTCCATTATACATAAACATAATTTTTAATAAATTAAAATCTTCATTCTTCTCATTTATTTTTCATTTCTTTACTATTTACATTAACTTTCTTATATAAATTATATAATTTATTATTATATAACTTATATAATTATATTCTCCTATTTAATAATTTCCAACATTCCTCCATAATTATACCTTTATTTATTCTCTCATTAATTTCATCCTCTTATATAAATTATATAATCATTCTTATATAATTTATATAATTATCCTTTCATTAATATTTTACTTTAATTTCTTTATATAAATTATATACTTTTATTAGCATATAATTTATTAATATTTTACTTTAATTTCTTTATATAAATTATATACTTTTATTAGCATATAATTTATAAAATTACTTCCTCCTCTTAAACAATTTCTCCTTCACCATAATTATTGATTAATTATATAATTAATATTTTTAATTTTACTAACTTCCTCATTCACTTTTATTTTACTTCCGGATTAATTTAATTATTAATCCCTTAATTTTCATAATCAATGGAATTTAAAATTATAACAATTGAACATATATATATATATATATATATATATATATATATATATATATATATATATATATATACTTAATTCATAAACCTCACATTACTTCATAACATCGTTTAAATAATAATTTATGCACCTCCACAACAATTTTATTGTACCATTACATAAAATTTCTTTTATTCTTCATAAATTATTTTTAAACAATTTATTTACTCTTTAATTACTTTCATTCCACACAATTTATCATGATTTCTTCACAGATTTAATTTACCAATTAAATCTCATCACATACCTTAAATTACATAAAACATATCAATCACTATTAATTTAAATAACCTTAATAATTTTGTTATTTAAATTCTTATTTAATATTATAAAAAAATGATCCCGAAAATTCGAGTCCTCACATTTTCCCCCCCTTAACAGGATTTCGTCCTCGGAATCATAATTACCGTAATAATCATACGTATTTTATTTATAACAACTTGCTATACCTTTATATTGATGAATAACAACTAAATCCATAATAATCATATCTGACCTCTTTAATATCCATAACTTACACGAATAACACCATAATGGTCGTAACTGTCAGAATATTAAATTCTTAACTCAATTTACAATTTCTTTGTATTATTACATTTCACAATTCTCTAAAATTTTCTTTCTTTGATCGCACTTACCCTTATTCAATCCACTTATTTCATACTCTCTATTACACCTCATTTATACGCTGCACATTTGACCTTCTTTTTCTAATTCATATAAATCTTCTTCATAAATCCTTCCTTAATACATCTATTATTCAACACTAGGTTTTAAATGCTAACTTTTACTTAACTCATCATAATTCTTATTTGGAATCACTCTAAATATCCCGGGGTATCACATTCACCTCTCCTTCAAAAATTTCATTCTCGAAATTTCTGTGTACTTTCATATCTTTCTTTCCTTCCTTTCTCGTGGTCATTGCACATTGCAATTTTCTACTTCATCACATTTCATAATTTCTTTGCTTCACAAATTTTTTTATCGCTCACAATTAGAAACTACTACCTCATCCTACCATCCAATCTTCATAAGAGTAGATGAATTTAAAATTTTTATTTTGGACAAACTTTCATGATATGCTGAATGAACATTTATCCCGATTTAACAGTATTTCGCTCCCTGAGTACTTCATACTGCAAACCCTGACAGTGGATCAATCTATCATTAAAGTGATGGATGTTTCACCATACATTGGCACGCCAGATGATCAGTCTGCAATGCCTGTGTCTTGCTATGCCAGCTGACCATTCGATCAACCTGCAATATTCTTAATCTTTTTGTTCATCTCAGCCTTAGAATTTATTCAAAAGTAATTTGATTGGTTATAACTTTCAACGAATATAAATTCAATAAATATATGTTAAAATTTGTCTAGCTGAATCAAATAGCTTAGACTTATATTTCTTCAACGCTTGTCTAGCCAGATCAATTAGCATAGACTTACTTTTAACAATTTATATCCCGTAGAAATTTCAAAACATTCATCATGTCAAAACTTTTCAAAACGTCTAGCCGAATCAAATGGCATTGACTTATAGTTTTGACATACTTTCATAAATCAAAATCATTTATGACTTATAGTCCATGCATTAATGCAGTGACATTAATAAATATCAGAACTGTATAGTTTTGTACTAAAGATTTACGGTGTTGAATATGAAACATTGAGTCAAGTCAACGAGAGACTAAAATATGAAATTAACCCTATTGATTTAAAAGGGGACGATAAGAAGAAATAACTATCTTTAAAGATTTAATATCAAGTCAAACTTTGACTGATATTGTGCACTATTGATCTCACATACCGTGTAGGTGATGCAAGGAACGTGAAAGATTAGCGTAAGTTGGTTATGCAAGTCCAGGCAAGTTGTTCAGAACGTGTTGCATTATGTGCCTGATTTAGAATACTATAAAATTATTATGTGTGCATATGTTATTATGTGCAATAATGTGGTAATGTGCTTTTGTGATACAAGTTGAAATAAACTGTTGATGTGCAGTAGATGATTAAGTTGATTGCTCTATATATATTGAACTGTATGAAATTGTAAATGACATGCATGAATAGCATAAATCATAGAGTAAATGCAAAGCATGATATGCATGAGATATGTAGTCATTGTAAAGCATGAGATGCATGAAGCATGATGAAATATCTTTATGTGTTATGTGAAACTGTTAGATTTGTTGAGCTGTCGTGATCACTCTTGCTTAAAATAAAATATTACAGAGCAGCTTGGGAAAACGGATTACTCTGGTAGAGACAGATGAAGATTGACTAACGAGTCATCAAGATTGAAGTGTAGGTGTCTTTATAGTAAAACTTGCGATAGATTAAATTACCTTCCTTGTGTAATATTTGCGATTAGGTAATGTTTTAATGTGCTACAGAATAGCAAACCTAAATGTTGAAAGAACATGTATAGATTATTTAAGATTGTTTGCAAAGGTTGTCCTTTATCTATAAGGATAATAGATGGGGTAATTGAGTCACTATACATATGATCTCAAAGTTGTAATAGCATATTTAAAGATTGTGATTCTGGAATGGAATAGAGTTGAAGGTTATATTCAAACGTACCATTTGTATTCATTTAAGGTTTAATACCTAGATTATAGTAATAATTATATTAACTTATTGTTTATGAGTTTAATATAATTAATTTAAACTCAGGATTGAGGTTACTTTTAACGGACCAGATCCGGGGTTAAAGGAATCCAGAGTTGGGGTCGTTACATTAATTAATTAATTAATTAATTAATTAATTAATTAATAATAATAATAATAATAATAATAATAATAATAATAATAATAATAATAATAATAATAATAATAATAATAATAATAATAATAATAATAATAATAATAATCCTCTTATTAATTTATAATTAGTATTTTTAAAATACTTAATTATAAATAGTAAGCTATTTAATTTATTCTATTACCATATTATAAATTAAATATACTTAATTTATTATTACTATTATACCATCTGTTTTTAAAATAATTTTTTCTCTTTTATAGTGTCACCTTTTAGGTAAAATATTATACCGATTGTGAATAAATAAATTAGAACCATTCTAATATTATTTATTTATGAATTAAACTCTTTTAATTAAAAATAAATATATATATTTATTATACAATAAGAGTGAAGCATCTTAGCATATAAATATGACTTTTCGGATAATATGAAATCAACGTTTAATCACAAGGAACCTATTGAGTAAATAGTTACCGTATAATTCAATCATTTTACTATACAATGTTCCGATCAAATATAAGACATCAAATATTAAGTCTTAATTAATTTGATCATATGCATTTCTATTATCAAATACACAACTCTAATTAATGAAATTAGAAACTCCTTTCTAATTTACATTCAATCCTGACTAGGAATTTTTGAGTTGACATTTATCAAAGTACATATGACATTTTCTCCTTTTACTAGAAGTGGTAGATCTTTTGTTGATCATTCACCTACCTCCATGTATACTTTAGTATACCCGAACATATTTTTTGATATACCAACAAGCCTTAAGAAATATGACAAAATTTAACTCAAAATACACAAGGTACTATGATGATCTCAAGTCCAAGGATTACATGTACTACTATCACTTTAGGAACTCCTATTGACAAGAAAATAAAAATTCATTAAGTGTTCTTTAAGCGAGTCACGGTCAGTGAACTTATTCTCCAATAAGCACCTACATACTTTCTTTAGTGTTTCCACACAAATAATTACAAGATCAATCATGCTCTTCAAAAGAGCAAACATAGTATGTACTAATCTATTTAAATCAACTAACTCCACATTAGTAATCCGATGATTAGGAACACTTTAATTTTGAGTTATCTTGAATTTAGATTTCATTAGCATGATGAACATCATGATTTTAAAAGCATTGCTAAAAAACTATAGGTTTATCACATTAATTAATTCAACTAATTAAACATGGATAAATAAACGCCTTTTAAATAAATAAAACTTTTATTAATTAAATGAATAAGATTATAGAGTATATGTTATCACATTAAATGTGATTAGCTTGAGGGCATACTACTTTCAGTAAAATCGGACTCTCATGGAAAATGCGAGATGTATGCGGAGTTGGACATGTTTAGATCTTGAATTCTAGGTATAAACAGTTGATACGAAATGTTACTTGAAGAACTAGACACCTATATCTGTATTAAAGGATCAAACTCCTTTTAAGTTACTATTCAGGAGGAAACCTAATGTGTGTTGTGTTCAAGTGTTTGGGTGTAATGCATATGTGCATTTGCCGAAGGAGAAAATGAACAAACTTGACTTCAAGTCTGAGAAGTGTAAGTTCATTGGCTATAAGAAAGGTGTTAGTCGGTACAAATTATGGAATCTATAGACTAGAACAGTTTTATACAGTAGGGATGTAGTGTTTAGAGAAACACTGAATGAGCTGGTCGTAGATAAGTCTTTTGAAGAACTTGATCGTGTGCAAATTGATGTGAGCATGGAAAAACATGTGGAGACTGAAATTTCACAGTTGGCTACAGATTTTCCAAATGATGAATCAGTTAAGGTCGAACATGATGAGGAAGATGACGATGATTCTGATATTGAGGATGATCTTGAGGCTTAGGTTGAGGAATAAGTTGAACCTGTATTGAGGAAATCCATATGGGTTTAAAGGCGACCTAGTAGGTATTAACTTAGTGTGTATCATGCCTTATATGTCACTAATGCTGAACCATGCACAGTTAAGGAGGCGAGGGCATCGAGGGAGTCAAATCAGTATGAGCTTACTATGAATGAGTTCATAAGAATCAAACTTAGAGCCTTACTAAATTTCCTAAAGATCGAAAGAATATTGGGTGCAAATGGGTGTTCAAAAAAAAAGACAAATGCAAATGAAAAGGCAGAGAAATACAAAGCACGGCTAGTGACAAAAGGGTATTCTCAAATAAAGGGAGTTGACTATGATGATATCTTTTCTCCAGTAGCAAAGTTAACATCCTTCTGGACAGTTCTATCTATAGTAGTCGTTTATGATATAGTGGTTGAGCAACTATACATTAAAATAGCATTCCTTCATGGTGACTTGGAGGAGGAAATTTACATGAAGTAGCTAGATGATTTTAAAATCAAAGGAAAAGAGGATCTTGTATGTAAATTAAAGAATTCCTTGTACGGGATTAAGTAATCTCCGAGAATGTGGTATCAAAAGTTTGATTATTATGCTTTATATCTTGAATTCATGTGGTGTCAAGCTAATCATTGTGTTTATGTGAAAAGGTTGGGTGATGATTTTGTTATTATAACCTTGTATCATCAACATACGTGTTGATAAGAAATAACAAAAAAAATGGTCAAGTCTGTGAAAATTAGTATAACAGTTTGATATAAAGGATCTTGAGACAACAAATTGCATCTTGGGTATGCATATCCACAGGGATCATAAGAATTGAAAATTGGTATTAAGGTAGAAAAAGTACATTAAAGAGGTGTTGAAGAAATTCAACACGACTAATTGCAAACTAGTTTGAACTTTTCAAATGATTCAAACTTGTATTTCATCAAATAAATGTATCCATATCTAGAATGATCATCAATGAATGTAATGATATATGAATACCCTCCTATAGCATGTGTTGACATAGGTTCACACACATCAATGTGTATCAACTCTAACAACCCGACAACTCTCTCTCTCTCTCTCTCTCTCTCTCTCTCTCTCTCTCTCTCTCTTCATGTCTACTAAATGGAGATTTGGTCATCTTACCCATGAGACAAGATTCACAAGTTGGATGTAATTCATAATCAAATGGCTTTAAAAACTTATCTTTATGTAACTTGTTTAGTCTTGTTTCATTAATATGACTGAGTATACAATTCTATATGAAGATATAATTCATATCATCTCTTTTTCTTTTATTAGTTTGTTCAATTTGAAAAAATATTTTCATGCATGTTAAGAATATAAAGTCCATCAAGTAATCTACCAGTTACAAACAAAACATCATTATTATAAATAGAACAACAATTGTTCTTTATTATCATATTAAAACCTTCTTTATTTAACAACGGAACAAAAATAATGTTTCTTATAAGAACTAGAACATAGTAACAATTTACTAACTTAATAGACTTGCTCGTAGGCAACACTAACTATAATTTTCTACAGCTAATGCAACAATCTTTACTTCATTCCCCCACACGCAGGACTACTTCCCCTTTATTTAGCTTTCTACTTCTAGTTAGGCCTTGTATAGTGTTGTAAATATGAGAACCACAACCGGTATCTATTACCTAAGTATTACTTTGACTTATAAAAAGATTTATTTCAACCATGAAAAAATCTATATCTGTAGTTAAAGCTTCACCAAGCTTCTTCTACTTAGCCACTGCAAGATACTCTTTGCAGTTTCTCTCCTAATGTCCTAGCTTGTTGTAGTGAAAGCAAACTTCTTTGCTGTCAGGATCAGCTTTCTTCTTGTCCTTGGTTTGTGCCTTTTCTTTTGTCTTTTTCTTTTTCTTCTTTTCAGAAGAACCTTTGGTCCTTTTCCTTTTCTTGGAAGACTCATCTACAAGTAAGACTTGGTCTTTCTTAGTTGGAAAGTGACTATCCACAATTTTCAGTACGTTAAGCAATTCAGGCAGGCTGACATCCAGCTTATTCATGTCAAAATTTGCAATAAATTGTGAAAACGAGTCTGGGAGTTACTACAAGATCAAATTTTAGCTCAACTTTCCATCTATGATAAAGCCCAGTTGTCCCAATTGTTCAGTCAAATTAATTGCTTTAAGAACATGAATCTGCACTGTAGTGCCATTGGTCATTCTAGATCGAAAAAGATCCTTAGATATCTCATATCTTGTAGACCTACTTTACTCACCATACAAATCTTGAAAGTGGAGAAAAATAGTAGGTGTATCCCTTTTCTCATGTTAACGCTGTAACTCGTTACTTATGGATGTTAACATGATGCACTGAGCCACCTATGCATCATCTTGCCACTTTTTGAAAGTAGCAATCTCTTCCTCAGAAGTATTTTCTGCAATAGTTGAAGGGACTAGCGAATTAAGGACATAAGACAGTTTTAAGCAATGAGAACTATTCTCAAATTTCTTAACCAATCAATGTAATTCGATTTGGTTAACTTATTAGTATCCAATATGTTTCGCAGTGATAGTGAGTTAGACATAGTAAAAATCTGTAAATGAATTTTAATAACAACATTAGCATGTATTCATTTTATTAATCACAAAATTAATTATGTCTTTATTTAAAATGGTGTCTCACTATTTTCATCAAACTATATAACCTTCCTTTTATAGTTCGGTAGATCTAGTTAAAATCCGCTAGTGAGATCAAGGATCCTATTTCATAAATATATAGTCTTGTGTGTGCACAACAAACTATAACTTTATTTAATAGGTAGACAACTTTTGTCAATTACATCCAAGGTAACTCCTCATCCTTTTGCCTCTTAGATTATAATGGTATTGTGTGTGCACAACCAAATCAAAATTATCTAAATTAAGTTTAACATAACATTTTCATATAAGTGAAGAGAAAAATAAAGTTCTTGTGTGTGCACAACAAAACACGTATTGTTCAATTTCTTATAAACATCCAATGTTATAAAGTAACATCTCCAATATTTAATATAAGCCTTGTGTGTACACAACAAGTTCATATTAAATACATGATACTCTATTGCTTCAGCATGCTAGAAACTACGTCTGACATTCATAATGTCCTTGAACGTTTCAACTTAATATTTTCTTCTTGAGGGGTTAGTTATTATTGGTCTCATCTTGCTAAGCGTGCATACAAATATATATATATATATATATATATATATATATATATATATATATATATATTAAACACATTGCATATATAATAATATATTAATATATATAGCTAGCATACTCATATAGAATACTATATTCTACTTAGGATGATTATGAACTTGATTCTACTTTGGTTCGCTCGAGCCACCAAGTGAACAAAAAATTCAAACCTAGGATGCAAGACTAAAACATGAACATAACTATTATATTCAATCCAGAATCCTTTCCAAATGTGTCTTTAGTGCTCCTGCTCTTCAGCTCTAATTTACTAAGTAATTCTACTAAATCCTATTATAATCTATTTTAAAAAAAAAAATCTTGATTAACAGTCAAGGAAAATTACATATGAGGGAGGTAGAATTTACACCAAAAAATTATATAGGTGAGGTACGCAAACCCCATTTATAAAAACTCATTCATTCAAACATTCATACAAAAATAAATCAAATCTAAATGGTGTATAATCCATAATCATCCCCTTTATCATCATACATGCATCACATGTATCAATAAAATATCCATCTCATGAATTAAATCATCCGTATACATATCAATATCATTTAATGGAAAATTTTAGCTTGCATTAAATTCAATTCCAAGTTCAAATAAACCTTTTATTTTAATTTGAGATTGTTTAAAAGACATTGACCTAAATACCCAGCGTTGTTGCACTTGTTTCCAGCTCTGCAGGGACAGAAGCCCAGCGTTGCGGCACTAGTGTCTAGCGTTACGACAATAGAAGCCCAGTGATGCGGCGCTAGTGTCTAGCGATGCGGCGACAGAAGCTCAGAACTGTGGCGCTTTGTGTAGGTGTTCTGGTGCTGCGGCGACTATCCAAATCATGTTTTGCTGATTCGTTCCAAAAAATATGATTTTATACCAACAAATTATGCCCAATTAAATTTTATCAAATACATATTAATATATGTATGGAAAAAAACAATTAATAACTTGCATGAGGATGGCTCTGATGCCATTGTAAAATGCAGAAACTGAAAACACATACAATCATATTGATGTAATAAGCGAAAGTATGACATAAATCATATTTAAAATTTTCTGCAATCTCATGATTCACTTTTATGCGATGATATTTGTGACGACCCCAAATCCGGGTTCCTTGAACCTCGGATCCGGTTCAACACGAGTACTACATTTTCCTTATTGTTCATGAATTACAACAATATAATAATTGGTGAATAACCATTTATTTACAATTTCACAACGTCTCTTTCTATTCCAGAATCGCAATCTTTATACATTCCTAGTATGTCTCAATATCATACATGATACGACATTCTATTACAATCAAATTGAGTATTTAACACTCATATAATATACCAACTATTTCGTATACTACTCAATCATTTACCTGTCCAATTCGGACTGATATCTACAATAGACATCTAGATCTTCAGTGAAAGTATTATGCTTTCCTGTTCCTTGATCTTTATCGAAAACTTCACCTAACTTGCACTATCTGAAAATGTTGGTTTTAAGCAATAGTGAGCACGACGGCTCAACAAGTTTAACAGTTACACATAACACATTGCATGCTTCACATTTTAAACATACTATGCATTTTATACTTACATCATGCTCCTCAGGCATTTCATACAATAACCAACTAGCATTTAGCAAATCCTGCTTTATTCTTGTACATATTTTTCATGTAATCATACTTCATGCGTTTCACATATCACAAAATCATCATTAGATTATCTTATCAACAATTAAATATCACATGGCAGCATGTTAATACACATAGGAGCAAATTCTGAAAAACTTGCCTGGTCGCTTCTACCATTTACGCCTATTTGCGTCATTTGCTCAACCTACAATTTATATAACAAATTGACATAATCATTAGCTACCAGGACTTTTAATTAGTCTTAACTTAAGACCTTAACTTCAAATTATTAACTTTTTAGTTGTCCGATAAACAAACCCTTAAGTTCCGGACAAAAATCCTAGCCCAACAAACCTAGTTGGACATGTCGGTAAACTTAACCAACTTATTAATATTATTAATTATTTAATAATATTTTAATTCCTTATTAATATTATTAACCATTTAATAATATTTTAATCACTTATTAATATTATTAACCATTTAATAATATTTTACTCACTTATTAATATTATTAATCATTTAATAATATTTTAATCACTTATTAGTATTATTAACCATTTAATAATATTTTAATCACTCATTAATATTATTAACCATTTAATAATATTTTAATCACTCATTAATATTATTAACCATTTAATAATATTTTACTCACTTATTAATATTATTAATCATTTAATAATATTTTAATCACTCATTAATATTATTAACCATTTAATAATATTTTAATCACTCATTAATATTATTAACCATTTAATAATATTTTAATCACTTGTTAATATTATTAACCATTTAATAATATTTTAATCACTTCACTTATTAATATTATTAACCATTTAATAATATTTTAATCTCTTATTAATATTATTAACCATGTAATGATATTTTAATCATTTACAAATGTTATTCATCATTCAATAACTTTTTAATCATATACTAATATTATTGATCATTTAATAATATTTTAATAATCTTCAAATAATACCAATAGTTAACTTTTTAATTGTGTTAACTTTAGTCTTTATTTTAAACATTTAGTTACCAATTAATAATTAATGGATTTCATATATATTGGTTTAATAACCAAACACATTCATTTTACACTTATTCCAACTTAATTTTTCAAAGAAAACTCGACTCGGACCGACCTGACCCGACCCGACCCGGAGCACCAAAAATCTGCTTAGCAGATTGTTCTGACGCAGCTGCGTCAGTCCTGACGCGGCTGCGTCAGCCATTTTGTTCGAAAGTCAACTGTTTGACTGCTCGACCCTCCGACGCTCCAACAGCCATAACTTCTTCATTTTAAAACATTTTGGGGTGATTCTTGAGTCCATTCTCATCATAATTTCCCCCTCGACAATTTCTCTTTATATCACAAATTCAAATTCCTTACGAAACTAGGCTAAAAATGGCTCACAAGGACAAAGTGAAAACTAAAATCACAAATCCTTGATTTTAAAGGTTCAAACTTGAATAAAATAAGCTCTACACATCCAAATGACACCAACTTAGTGTTGTTGTCTTCCTAACTTCTTCTTTTACAATATTTCATGGTTCAATCATATTTTTGAAAATGTTTGACACGAAATTTAAAGATCGAACCACTTAGAGTTTTACCGGTAATCACAATATGGAATTTTCTTCCATTTATTTGCATACCACTCATACCAATACATGATTTAAACCTATCAAACCATGAATCTACCTATATATCATAGATTTAGACTTCTAGAGCATCAAAATAACTTTTGATCGGTTAAAAATATATTTTAACCGTTCAAATCATATCTAGACTACAAAAATGAACTAAATAAAGTTTAGAGCACTTTTTAACCTCTTAGACATGGATGCTCTCCTTCCCCTTGACATGGTCTTGGCTTGTGACTCCACCTTGATCATTCTCTAGTAATTTTCCTTAGTGGATCATTAATCTCCCAAAGCTTGCTTGCTTTTCTCTAGAATACTCTCTCTTTTCTCTCTAGGAGTTCTTGAAAAATAACTAACAAACATAACAAGAGGGTGATGGATGCTATATATAGACCCTCCCTAATCACCATCAACCTTCACTAATGAACTAGTGTTGGTGAATTTAAGGGTTAATCAAGCTTACTATAGCTTGAATGACCAATTGAGTGACATTTTGATTGACCATTTGAATGACTAGGGTTGGTGGGGGGTTGTTGAGCTACTTTGCACTCCAAATTCACCAACAAGCAACCTTTCTATCCTTGTGGGCCCCAAAATTCGGGATTTCTCTTTTTATTACACCAATTTAGCTTTATTTTTATATCCTATATCATTATATAAGTATTCATATATATATACACCAATATATATATATATTGATCACAACTTTGACTACCATTTGGGCTCCACATTGGACTCTAGGATTTAAATGTATTGAGCTCATCCATTTAATTTGGTTGGGCTCAATTTAATTATTACATTGGGCTAATATTAAATACCCTATGTTACATTTAATTAAAACAAGCATTGGGCTTGATTAATTATTACATGAATCAATGTTCAAATTAAATTATATGGACTACTATGTTAATTAATTTGACCTAGTTTAATAACTCAATTGAACTTATAATATAATCCAATTAGATTTGCTATAATTAATTCTACCACATTGGGTTACTTAATTAACTCATCCATAGTTAATTCTCAACACCACCTTTATTTACCTAGCAATTAACCAATGATTGGTTAATGCTCTCTCTTGTCTACCAACTAGGGTTATTCAATTAACCCTACACTAGTTAATTCTCTACACTCAATCAATACTTGAAATGCTTTTCCGAACCATTGACCATCATTTGACTTTTAATGGTTTGGGCTACATAACTTACTTTTTATTGGGCTCTCTTATTTAATTACCCTCTTCATGTAAATATTCCCATATTGGCTAACACATATAATCCTTTTGGGCTAGTCCACTAGTAGTAATTAAATTACTTGGACTCTATACCACAACTTAATAATTAAGTTAATTACTTAATCAATTAACTTCTTAATATTGTCATTCTAGACAATCATTCTAGCTTTACAATAACTTTAAACCTTAACTAATATAATTAACTTAATTAATTATATTTTATGTCTTTCCTTCTTACTCCATTTTTAAACTAATTAATTTATTAGTTTAATTGAGTAATTTACTTCACACATCATCTTGTTTGACTAACAAACTAAACTCTAGGTATATATATTAATATAATCACCTTCACTTTTCAATTGAATTTATTTCCTTAATAAATTCTCTACAAGCATCGTTAAAATATTCCCACATTTAATTTTCTAACAAATACCTTATGTTAAAAAAAAAATTGTTCACCCATTTTCTACACATCTTACTTCTCAAATTCTAGGTTTTAAACATTAACCTTTAATAAAATCAATTAAGATATTATTTAAAATCTTGAAAATATCTGGGATATTACATTCACCCCTTCTTATAAGAATTTCGTCCCCGAAATTATCTCATACACATTTCTACCAATTTTCATCTTTGAGTATAACTCTTTACTCATCAAATTCTATGACTACCATTTACTAGGAAGTTCATACGTCTATCTTAAAATTCCAGAACAATGGAATATCTTGCAGAAGAATAAATTGAAAATCAATATCTTACAAAAGAATAAATTGAAAATCAAAATATTCATTAAAATTTTCATACTATTCTGAGGAGTCATAAAGACTGTGAACATACTGCGAGAATGTTTATCAATCACAAAGACTGAAAACATACTACAATGGTTTCGTACGCTAGGTGATCAGCCTATCGTACTCTTGCGCTGTGCACAACGACTTCTCTCGGGGTCGAACTCTTTGGATTTACCAACCCATATCAGCATGCCACCACTGTTGGGCGCCCCCTCGCGGGTTCTTTATTCATGGCTCTGACATATCCCCCATTATGGGGTTGTTCACCTCAGACTTACTACAAAATTCCGCTCCAGCATAAGTTGGATTGGAAAATAAAACTCGAGTCATTTCTGACCAAAAAGTGTCCAGTCAAAATAAATGACATAGACTCATATCATTGATCTGTTCGTATATTACGACTCAAAAATCATTTCAGATTAGTTAAAGTAACTAAAATTCATTTATAGGACTTCATGATACCGCACCTTTGCAACAGTGCGTTGAGGATTCCGTCTTTTTCATCTCTGCACCATGGCTTTAATGGCGTGTGATGATTTTATAAATACATTTTGATATTTTCAAATCAATTTGTCTAGCCGAAACAATTAGCATAGACTCTTTTTAAACGTTTCAAAATACTGAAAATTATTTTATGACTTTGTCATATTACATCATACCATAGTGGGCTTAAAAATACATCCAACACTAGGTTACTCTGCATTTATGACTCCATCGTTTATCATCTCATCACAAGTAACGATGGACTTCTCCACAACTCGTGTTACTGCGACTTAATAATAAAACAAGAAAATTCATTTGTCTTTTCAAAAGCACAACAGTGCGAATTTAGCACGATTTTAAGAATTTCAAAGTCTAGCATAGCTAGAAGATTTGGAATATCCTAAAACCTCAAAACACCTCAAATTTTTCCTCCATATTCTTTTCCAGCTTAATAACTATATATAGTATAGCTTTAATCTTGCTACTTAACTCTACTCATACTCCCTGTTCATCAAACTTACCACGTATTTGGGCTCAGGAACTTACCACAATTATATGGTTTGAGGAGTTTGTCCTAGTCAGGCCAAAGTCGCCCATTCGCTGAGGGACTCCACCACATGACTATGAGTCACGAACTTACCATGCGTGTCGATTCTTAGAACACGATCTTATCTTAACATCCTCTACCTATCCGTTATACATATTAGAAAAGAATCACCTTTTCAACATACATATAACGAATAGCGCGACACCAGGTTTCAATCGATTATCACTATAGAAAGCTAAGTGGTCGTCAAACCAAACACAATCTCCTGCCCACACAAGAAATTGGTCAACTCGGCCACTAATCAATATAGGAAGTCAAGCGGTAGTTAAACCAAGAACAAATACATCAGTTTCCCAACTGTTCAACACTGTAAGGAATCGCGTGCCACCAGTGCATATCTTTCTTCTTCGATACACACTGATCGTGCAAGTTTCGCAGCAGCATCTCCCAAATTGGTTCGCTGACATATCATAGCCCCCGCCCATACAAGGGTTCGTTCAACTCAACCACTATATTAATATAGGAAGCTAAGCGGTTCTAAAACCAAGCATAAATTTCCCGCCCATACAAGGAATCATACAACTCAGTCACTAATATGAGTGTTTAATTTAAAAACCCACAAACCTCTAATTTTTCTTACCTGAATACGAATTCTCTCCATTCATATTTTAGCACATCTGCCTCATTACGAGTTCATTTCTCTAGATCATTTCATGATCTCATTAGCATTTTTTTTATGCTTCACACAATCTTATCATAAGATATTTTTCTATCCTTTATTCAAATTAGGTACAACATGACATTTTTCATCTCTCTTATATCTTCTCAAATCCATCTTTGGATAATCTTCTCTATATGAATTTTCCAAATTCATCTTTTATAACTTAAACTCTTCCGGAGTTTATTCATTTATCATTTCACTTATCTTCTACACGGTTATAGCCTAAGGTACTCTTACCTAAGGTTTATAACCTATCAGCTCTGATACCAACTTGTGACAACCCCAAATCCGGGTTCCTTGAACCTCGGATCCGGTTCAACACGAGTACTACATTTTCCTTATTGTTCATGAATTACAACAATATAATAATTGGTGAATAACCATTTATTTACAATTTCACAACGTCTCTTTCTATTCCAGAATCGCAATCTTTATACATTCCTAGTATGTCTCAATATCATACATGATACGACATTCTATTACAATCAAATTGAGTATTTAACACTCATATAATATACCAACTATTTCGTATACTACTCAATCATTTACCTGTCCAATTCGGACTGATATCTACAATAGACATCTAGATCTTCAGTGAAAGTATTATGCTTTCCTGTTCCTTGATCTTTATCGAAAACTTCACCTAACTTGCACTATCTGAAAATGTTGGTTTTAAGCAATAGTGAGCACGACGGCTCAACAAGTTTAACAGTTACACATAACACATTGCATGCTTCACATTTTAAACATACTATGCATTTTATACTTACATCATGCTCCTCAGGCATTTCATACAATAACCAACTAGCATTTAGCAAATCCTGCTTTATTCTTGTACATATTTTTCATGTAATCATACTTCATGCGTTTCACATATCACAAAATCATCATTAGATTATCTTATCAACAATTAAATATCACATGGCAGCATGTTAATACACATAGGAGCAAATTCTGAAAAACTTGCCTGGTCGCTTCTACCATTTACGCCTATTTGCGTCATTTGCTCAACCTACAATTTATATAACAAATTGACATAATCATTAGCTACCAGGACTTTTAATTAGTCTTAACTTAAGACCTTAACTTCAAATTATTAACTTTTTAGTTGTCCGATAAACAAACCCTTAAGTTCCGGACAAAAATCCTAGCCCAACAAACCTAGTTGGACATGTCGGTAAACTTAACCAACTTATTAATATTATTAATTATTTAATAATATTTTAATTCCTTATTAATATTATTAACCATTTAATAATATTTTAATCACTTATTAATATTATTAACCATTTAATAATATTTTACTCACTTATTAATATTATTAATCATTTAATAATATTTTAATCAGTTATTAGTATTATTAACCATTTAATAATATTTTAATCACTCATTAATGTTATTAACCATTTAATAATATTTTACTCACTTATTAATATTATTAATCATTTAATAATATTTTAATCACTCATTAATATTATTAACCATTTAATAATATTTTAATCACTCATTAATATTATTAACCATTTAATAATATTTTAATCACTCATTAATATTATTAACCATTTAATAATATTTTAATCACTTGTTAATATTATTAACCATTTAATAATATTTTAATCACTTCACTTATTAATATTATTAACCATTTAATAATATTTTAATCTCTTATTAATATTATTAACCATGTAATGATAATTTAATCATTTACAAATGTTATTCATCATTCAATAACTTTTTAATCATATACTAATATTATTGATCATTTAATAATATTTTAATAATCTTCAAATAATACCAATAGTTAACTTTTTAATTGTGTTCACTTTAGTCTTTATTTTAAACATTTAGTTACCAATTAATGATTAATGGATTTCATATATATTGGTTTAATAACCAAACACATTCATTTTACACTTATTCCAACTTAATTTTTCAAAGAAAACTCGACCCGGACCGACCCGACCCAGAGCACCAAAAATCTGCTTAGCAGATTGTTCTGACGCGGCTGCGTCAGTCCTGACGCGGCTGCGTCAGCCATTTTGTTCGAAAGTCAACTGTTTGACTGCTCGACCCTCCGACGCTCCGACAGCCATAACTTCTTCATTTTAAAATATTTTGGGGTGATTCTTGAGTCCATTCTCATCATAATTTCCCCCTCTACAATTTCTCTTTATATCACAAATTCAAATTCCTTACAGAACTAGGCTAAAAATGGCTCACAAGGACAAAGTGAAAACTAAAATCACAAATCCTTGATTTTAAAGGTTCAAACTTGAATAAAATAAGCTCTACACATCCAAATGACACCAACTTAGTGTTGTTGTCTTCCTAACTTCTTCTTTTACAATATTTCATGGTTCAATCATATTTTTGAAAATGTTTGACACGAAATTTAAAGATCGAACCACTTAGAGTTTTACCGGTAATCACAATATGGAATTTTCTTCCATTTATTTGCATACCACTCATACCAATACATGATTTAAACCTATCAAACCATGAATCTACCTATATATCATAGATTTAGACTTCTAGAGCATCAAAATAACTTTTGATCGGTTAAAAATATATTTTAACCATTCAAATCATATCTAGACTACAAAAATGAACTAAATAAAGTTTAGAGCACTTTTTAACCTCTTAGACATGGATGCTCTCCTTCCCTTTGACATGGTCTTGGCTTGTGACTCCACCTTGATCATTCTCTAGTAATTTTCCTTAGTGGATCATTAATCTCCCAAAGCTTGCTTGCTTGCTTTTCTCTAGAATACTCTCTCTTTTCTCTCTAGGAGTTCTTGAAAAATAACTAACAAACATAACAAGAGGGTGATGGATGCTATATATAGACCCTCCCTAATCACCATCAACCTTCACTAATGAACTAGTGTTGGTGAATTTAAGGGTTAATCAAGCTTACTATAGCTTGAATGACCAATTGAGTGACATTTTGATTGACCATTTGAATGACTAGGGTTGGTGAGGGGTTGTTGAGCAACTTTGCACTCCAAATTCACCAACAAGCAACCTTTCTATCCTTGTGGGCCCCAAAATTCGGGATTTCTCTTTTTATTACACCAATTTAGCTTTATTTTTATATCCTATATCATTATATAAGTATCCATATATATATACACCAATATATATATATTGATCACAACTTTGACTACCATTTGGGCTCCACATTGGACTCTAGGATTTAAATGTATTGAGCTCATCCATTTAATTTGGTTGGGCTCAATTTAATTATTACATTGGGCTAATATTAAATACCCTATGTTACATTTAATTAAAACAAGCATTGGGCTTGATTAATTATTACATGAATCAATGTTCAAATTAAATTATATGGACTACTAGGTTAATTAATTTGACCTAGTTTAATAACTCAATTGAACTTATAATATAATCCAATTAGATTTGCTATAATTAATTCTACCACATTGGGTTACTTAATTAACTCATCCATAGTTAATTCTCAACACCACCTTTATTTACCTAGCAATTAACCAATGATTGGTTAATGCTCTCTCTTGTCTACCAACTAGGGTTATTCAATTAACCCTACACTAGTTAATTCTCTACACTCAATCAATACTTGAAATGCTTCTCCGAACCATTGACCATCATTTGACTTTTAATGGTTTGGGCTACATAACTTACTTTTTATTGGGCTCTCTTATTTAATTACCCTCTTCATGTAAATATTCCCATATTGGCTAACACATATAATCCTTTTGGGCTAGTCCACTAGTAGTAATTAAATTACTTGGACTCTATACCACAACTTAATAATTAAGTTAATTACTTAATCAATTAACTTCTTAATATTGTCATTCTAGACAATCATTCTAGCTTTACAATAACTTTAAACCTTAACTAATATAATTAACTTAATTAATTATATTTTATGTCTTTCCTTCTTACTCCATTTTTAAACTAATTAATTTATTAGTTTAATTGAGTAATTTACTTCACACATCATCTTGTTTGACTAACAAACTAAACTCTATGTATATATATTAATATAATCACCTTCGCTTTTCAATTGAATTTATTTCCTTAATAAATTCTCTACAAGCATCGTTAAAATATTCCCACATTTAATTTTCTAACAAATACCTTATGTTAAAAAAAAAATTGTTCACCCATTTTCTACACATCTTACTTCTCAAATTCTAGGTTTTAAACATTAACCTTTAATAAAATCAATTAAGATATTATTTAAATTCTTGAAAATATCTGGGATATTACAATATTAATTGAGGAAGGATAAAAGATCATACCTTATGAAGATGAATTAACCCTTAATCTGATCTTCAAGTTTTAATCTTTAGATCCTTTGCGCTCCTTCAAAGCTACGGATCAATCGTCAGCTACTCAACATGTGTAGCACTCTAAAGGTGATCCACCATGAGAATATTGATTGAAGAAATAAATTTAGATTTTCTCAAATTCTTGGGTGACTAGCCTTAATTCTCTCACTCCTAAAGCTATTTAGGTTTCAGAGAAAAATCACGTAACTTTTACGTATTATACTCCTAATCTATAATAAGGTCTCTCTTTATTTATAGACAAACCCCTCTCTCTCCTAAACTCTTTAGGACTTTGGGTTTTTAATTTAATTTAATTCTCAATCCATTAAAGAACTAAATAATAATAATAATAATAATAATAATAATAATAATAATAATAATAATAATAATAATAATAATAATACTTCTTATTAATTTATAATTAGTATTTCTCAAATATTTAAATATAAATACTTAGTTATTTAATTTATTTTACCATAGTACAAATTAAATATACTTAATGTATTATTATTCAGCCAATTACTTCTAAATTAATATTTCTCTTTTATAGTATAAACCTTTAGGTTTAATATTATACCGATAGTAGAATAAGTAAATTAAAGTCATTCTAATATTATTTATAATGAATTAAACTCCTTTAATTTATATATAAATAAATATTTATTCTACATCATGAGTGACACCTCTTAACATATCATGACTATCTGGATAATATCAACGTTTAATCATAAAGAATCTATTCAATAAATAGTTACCATACAATTCAATCATTCTACCATACAATGTCACAATCAAATATAAAACATAGAATTTCTGTTAATTTTTTTTTTATTTGATCATATGCACTTCAATTCTCAAACGCACAACTCTTGTTAATATAAATTAGAAATTCCTTTCTAATTTCCATTCAACCTTGGTCAGGAATTTCTGAGTTGTTGCTTATCGAATCGCTTAAGACGTTCTCACCTTTTACTGAATGTGATATATCATTTGTTGATTATTCACCTACCTCTATATACACTTTATTATACCCGAGCATACCCTTTTATATACTCAAAGAGTCTTAAGGAATATGACAATATATAACTCAGAATACATAAGGTACTATAATGAATTTAAGTCCAAAGATCACCTGTAATACTATCACTTTAAGAACTCCTATTGACAGTCATGTAAAACTCCATTAGGTATTCCTTTAAGCGAGTCACGTTTAGTGAACTTATTCTCCAATACGCACCTATATACTTACTTTAGTGTCTCCACACAAATAATTATGAGATCAATCATCCTATTCAAAAGAGCAAGTATAGTTTGTACTAATCTATCTGGATTCACTAACCCCACATTAGTGATCCTATAATTAGGAATGTTCTAATTTTAAGCTATCTAGATTTTAGATCTCAGTAGCGTGAACTCATTATGATTCTAAAAGCATTACTCTAAAACTACTGGTTTATCCCAATAATTAATTATAACAATTAAACATGGATAAAAAAATGTCTTTAAATAAATAAACTCTTTTATTAATAAATGAATGAGATTACAAAGCAAAAGCTCTATCACATCAAATGTGATTGGCTTAAGGGCATACTACTTTCAGGTTCAGCAGTGGCAATCGTGGGTTCAGTAGTGGTTATGGTGGGTTTAGTAGTGGCTATAGTGGGTTCGATGATGGCTATAGTGGGTTCGGCAGTAGCGGTGTTGGGTTCGATAGTGTAAATGATGAGTTCAAGGGATTCAGATGTTTGAGGTTTCCAGGTCAATTATTTTAATAATCGTTAGTCTAGGGTTTATGGTTTAGGGTTGTGGCTTGTATATGATCATTACTATAGAAGAAGTAAGGGAAAAGGTCAGGAATAAGGAACAATAAGGAAAACAATTTTATATAATTTAATAGATGTCTGGGACTTATAGTCATTGTCAAATAGCCACTGTTGGTTGGAAAGAAGGTCTGAACTCCGAAGCTCGATCGGCATCTTCGTGTAGAAGGCACGAAATTCTTTCTTTCGGGCTTCAGATAGTTGTTCGTAGCCAAGTTTTAATTTTTGGGGTTCTCCCCAACAGGAGATCAAGTGGGTGACGGGGCCGAAGACAAAGCTCATGTATAAATGCCACCATTTATTTCTTGAAGGGGTTACATCCACACCTGGAAACTCGA
This sequence comes from Hedera helix, assembly GCA_947179155.2. Lineage (NCBI taxonomy): Eukaryota > Viridiplantae > Streptophyta > Magnoliopsida > Apiales > Araliaceae > Hedera > Hedera helix. Next base: position 16,824,285 of record OX359274.1, read on the forward strand.
GAGTTTGTTTAGGGCCCAAAAGTCTGATTTTTTGCTTTTGGTGAGGGTGAAGATGGAAAATAATAAGTCTAAGGATGGGGGAATTTTACATTCATATCAAAATGCTATAAAGGAAACGAGATGAATATAAGAGTTTGGGACAAGTTGGGTAAACCCGGTATCGACGAAGGTTAGAAAGGAAAAGATAAAGTCGTGGAGCGGAAATGGAACCCCATTCCGAAGGGTGTATACAGGAACGCCAAACCAGCTGCCATTGGGATGCCAATACATCTTTTCATAGGATTTAATAGCTTTCAGTGAGTATTTATTTGGGAACTCGAATTTTTGGCATATATGGAGGAGAGCTTTATTATTGGCAGTAGATCTGATGTTGACGTGGTGAAAATCCTTCACCAATTCATATTTCTTTTTTTGTAATAGTAGTCATGGGGGGGGTCGTTAGAGCTTGAAGGGGTGGAAGAAGAGGAATTAATGTCATTGATGATTGAAAGTGAGAAGAATTTAATCTAGAAAAGAAGGGACTGGCCGAAAATCGATTTTCGCTGAGAGGAAAGTGAAGAAGGTGAACGGGTTTATGAGATATAATTTAAAATGAAAAGGTAGGCTTGATTTGAAGGTTACCGCCTTGATGATGGGTGCGGGTTTCAAAGGCGGCAGGTTTAAGTTAAAAGTATAGCAGTTAAGGGGTATTTTAGTCTTTTTGGTTTATTCAATCAGCATTATATTTATGGTGTTACTATCCTATTATAATTTTTTTATAACAAGAGAGTGGGGGAAATGTTGGGATATAATTATTTTGGACCCAGTTCCAGTTCAGGTTTGTATTTATAATTGCACGTTGGGCCCGGTATTGGGGTCGACCCACTACAATATATTTTTTGGCAGCTTGTTATTCTTAAAGTGTGAAAGTCGATATTTATATATGATTGGATTTCCTAATTTAAGAATGATAAGGAGACTAAATTTATTAAGAACTCAATCAGTTATGAATTGTAGTTATAAGTGAATTCTATTCAGGAAATCCACTTCTAATGGGTCTTGGGCGTACATAACATCTATAAATACGGTCATAAGCAGAGGATTATGGTACACACACAATATTACAAAATTTTACTATTTTCCAGCATCCCTCTATTGTTATTAATTTTGACTTATACAAATTCTCACATCGGAGCTATCCCCCGATGACTCAAGTTTTCAAGCTTTTAATGTGACCTATTGATTGTTCACTGTGCAAGTTGCTGCCTTTTTGGTGATTTGGGCTGGCAAACAAATTCAGGTGTTAACAGTTAGAATTTATTTGGCATGCAAGGTCTTAGTTATGCCTATAAAAGGCATGGTTTTGTACTGAAATGGGATATCAATTAAATAAATTAAAATTTTCTCCCCAATCAATCTTCGTCTTTCTCTCCCCCCTGTAATTCTTTTCAAGGTCTATTCAAGATTATAAATCAATAACAACAGCCTATTCAAAAGTGATTCAGGAAAATTAATTTCAGACAACCTCTTTAAAAGATACGCGATGGTCATTCTCGATGAAAAGGGTTGGTACTTCCCCAAAGGCTCTCAATGTTGAATTCTTGATGAGTTTAGTCGCTAATCGATTATGAGAGTGGTTATCCGATAATTGGTGATTTGTCGTGATTGAAGAGAAAATGTTAAATTCTTGCTGGAAGTTGACTCTCGATGTGAAAGTATTATGCCCTTAAGCCAATCACATTTAATGTGATATGCATATATTTTGTAATCTGATTCGTTTATTAATAAAAGTATCAAGGTATTTCTTTATTCATGATTAATTGCTAAATTAATTACATGGATAAACCCGTAGTTTTTTAGCAATGCTTTTAGAGCCATGTTGAGGATCATGTTAATGGGATCTAAATTCAAGATAGCTCAAAACTAAAATAGTTCCTAATCATTGGATCATTAAAAGGAGGATTAGTAGATCCAAATAGATTGGTGCATACTATGCTTGCTCTTTCAAAAATGATGATTGATTTCATAATCATTTGTGTAAAGACACAAAAGTAAGTATGTAGGTGTTTATTAAAAAATAAGTTCACTGAATGTGACTCCCTCAAGGAACACCTAATAGAGTTTTACTTGTCCGTCAGTAAGAGTTCCTTATGTGATAGTCATACAAGTGATCCTTGGACTTGAAATAATCACAGTATCTTGTGTCTACTGAGTTACACTTTGACATATTCCTCAAGGGTTGTTGGTATATCAAAGGATATCTTTGGATATAATAAGGTATACATGGAGATAAGTGAATGATCAACAAATGATCTTACACTTCCAGTAAAGGAAGAGAATGTCATATGCGATTAAATAATTGACAACTCAAAAATTCATGGCCAGGGTTCAATTGAATTAGAAAGGAATTTCTAATTTACATTAACTAGAGTTGTGCATTTGTGAATTGAAATGCATATGATCAAATAAGACTTGACAGAAATTTCATATCTTATATTTGATTGAAACATTGTGTGGTAGAAGGATTGAATGGTATATTAACTATTCGCTGAAAGGTTCTTTTACGATCAAATATTGAAATCTATATTATCTGAAATGTCGATTAATCATTAAGAGGACTTACTCTTATTTTAAGAATAAATATTATTTATTAATAAATTAAATAGTTTAATTTATTTATATAAATAAGATTAGAAATGTTTTAACTAATTAATTCCACAATCGATTTAATATGGAGAAACTAAATCTTCACACCACAAAAGAGTAATATTTATTTTAAAAGTGGATGACATAATCATAATAATAATACTCCTCTTATTAATTTATAATTAGTATTTCTAAAATACTAAACTATAAATATTAAGCTATTTAATTTATTCTATCTCCATAGTATAAATATTAAGGTATTTAATTTATTCTAAGCTTATTAATATTATTATTTAGTTCCTAGATGGTTTAGGAATTAATTAATAAATAATAGTATTATTATAAATAATTAAGTTCCTAAATGGTTTTGAAATTGTAATTATTATAATAATTAATTTTGTTCCTAAATGATTTAGGAATTAATTAATAAGAAGTACTCTCCTATTAAATAATTAAGTTCCTAAATAGTTTGAGAATTATAACTAATTAATTTAGTTCCTAATTAGATTGGAAATTAAATTAAAACACTAATCCTAAATAGTTTATGAGTGTTGACTATATTTATAAATAAGAGGAGTCTTATCATATATTATGGTTACACACTCTTTCACAAAAATAGAGATAGTGTTTCATAATTTTCTACATCTAAGGAGTTAGAGAGATAGAAAGAAAGAATTGGGGCTAGCCACTCATGATTTGAAGAAATTAAAATTCACTTCTTTAATTCATAGATCCCTTGGTGGATCATCTCTAGAGGCTTTACACTTGGGGAGCTATCATTGATCCATAGAATCTAATCGGTGAATTTAAAGAAGAATGCGAAGGATTAAAGGAGTTGAACTCGTACCTGTGGAAACTTGGTTCTACAAAGGTATAAATCATTTATCCTTCTTTAATTAATAATTGTTGCATGAGAATGATCATGTTTATTGGTTTGTAGAAAAAATTTAAAATTTGATTTTGTTTGCTTCAGTTGCGCTTATATAATTTGATTATATATATGTCATATTTTTGCAAACCAGCAGTGGTATTAGAGCCAAACTTATGTGAATTAGTAATTATTTTGATTTCATATATGTATGAGTAAGTGTTTGGAACAATTTCTTGGGAATAATTTGTTGTATAAAATTATTGGTTTTAAAAATAAGTTGCAAAAATCGTATTTTGGATGCAAAAGATCAAAAATCGTGATTGCAGAAAATTAACGAATTTGATTTTGCATAGACTACATCGAGGCTAGATGTTTGCACTGTAACATCGCATCGGGGCGAAGTTAGCTGAGGCACAATGTTTGAACTATAACATTGCACTGGGGTGAAGTTCGTCAGGGCGTAGTGTTTAAACTAAAACACCGTGTCGGGGCTCAGTCCTGCAGATTTCATTTTTTATTTTTTTTCATGTAGTTTTTCAAAGCTAAAAATAAAATGTTTATTTTGGATGAATTTATAATTAAAATAAATAGTTTATTTTAAAAATAAAATTGGATTTCATGCAACTTTAAATTGGCCATTAAATGATACTGATATGTACAAAATGGTTTATTTAATTCATGAGATGAATATTATTTATTGATATATATGTTGACATGTATGATAATAAATGGGAGTGACTATGAACTATTGAAAAATGTGTGATTGGATTTATTTTATATGGATGCATGAATGGATAAGTTTTAATAAATGGGGTTTGCGTACCTCGTCTTTCTCTAATTTTTTATTATAAATTTTATCTCTCTCCTATGTACTTCTCCTTAACTGCTGATCAATGTTTCTATTTAATATAAATAGTTTGTAATAAGATTAGTTAGAATTATTTTAAAGAATTGGAGCCAAGGAACACGTGAAGACCCTATTGTAATGAAGCCCGGGTTAAATGTAATAGTTATATTTATGTATTTATTCTTGCACCCTAGGTTTGACCATTTGGTTTATTTGGTGGCTCAAATAAACCAAACTAGAATAAAAGTCCATAATAAATCCAAATAGAATATAGTATTCTATAGGTGCATGCTTATTTATATATATTATATATTATCAAACATATTTCGCATATTAATTAGTATGACGCGTATTTTATATATATATGCGCATGCGCGCTAAACAAGATGAGACAATTAATATTAACAAACCCCTCATGATGTAGAATAAATATTATTTAAAAAATAAATTAAAAGGTTTACTTCATGAATTAAAAGAGTTTAATTCAATTAAATAAAATTGGAATGATTTTAATGTATTTATTCTACTACTCATGATATTAAGTAGTAACGTTCAAAAACATTAATAAAATATCAAACGTCGCCTTCTAGCACAATAAGACGCTAGAGTATCAAATACTTAACATAAATTTGTTATGCACACACAAGGCTTATATCAATTATTTGAGATGTTATTTTATTGCATAAGATATTTATAAAGGAATTAAACAAAGCTATTTTGATGTGCACACACATGGATAATGTTTTTCTCTTCACTTATATAAAAATGCTAAGTCGGACTTGACTTAGATAATTTTGATTTGGATGTACACACATATGAACATATGATCAGAATAATCTAAGAGGTAAAATACAAGGAGTTATGTTAATGTAATTGACGAAAGTTGTTTACCTATTTATTTATATATACTTTATTGTTCACACACAAGGCTATATACATTTGAAATAGGATCTTTATTTCCACTAGCGAATCTTTAACTAGATTCGCCAAACTATATATGGAGGGTAATATAGTTTGATAAAAATAGTGGGAGACACCATTTTAAATAAAGACATAATTAACTTGGTGATTAATAAAATAAATGCATGTTAATGTTGTTATTAATTCACTTAAAGAATATTGTTATGTTTAATTCACTAACACTACATAGCATATTGGATGCTAACAATTAATTGAATCGAATTATTCGAATTGATTAAACAAATTTGAGAATAGTTCTTAATGTTGAAAAACTAGCAAATGTCCTTAATTTGCGTATCACTGCAAACGTTGTAGACTAAGCCTTTGAGGAAGAGATTGCTACTTTAAAAAGTGGCAAGATAATGCAATTATGGCTAAATGCATCATGCTCTCATCCATAAATATGGAGTTACAGCATCAACACGAGAAAATGGATATGCCTAATATATTGTTGTACCTTCATGAGATGTATCGTGAGCAAAGTAGCTCAACTAGATATAAGATATCTAAGGAACTCTTCCGATCTATAGTGAAAAATAGCACTACAGTACAGACACATGTCCCAAAGATGATCAATTGGATTGATCAATTGGGACAACTGGATTTTGTCAAAGATGGAAAGTTGAGTTAAGATTCGATCTTGTAGTCACTCACTGACCAATTAGTTGTGAACTTTAAAAATTAGTAAGCTAGATGTCAGTTTACCTGATTAGCTAAACATGTTAAAGATTGTTGAGAGTCGTTTTCCTTCTAAGAAAAATCAAGTCTTACTAGTAGATGAATCTTCTAAGCGGAAGAAGATGCCAAAAGTGTTTTCAAGGAGTTAGAAAGGATAGAAGGCAAACGAAAGACGCTAATTAAATGACATAAATAAAAGTGATCCCGATGGCAAAGGAGTTTGCTTTCATTGCGATAAGCTGGGATATTGGAAGAATAACTGTAAGAGAGTTGTAGTACCTAAGAAGAAGAAGCTTGGAAAAGCTTCTACTACAGATATAGATTTGTTCATAATGAAATAGAACTTTCTATAAGTCAAGTTCTACTTGGGTATTAGATACTAGCTAGTAGTCTCACATATGCAAGCCGTTGCAGAGACTAGATAGAAGTAGAGGCTAAATAAAGGATGAGTAATCCTATGCGTGGGAATGTGGCAAAGGTTGTTACATTAGTCATAGAAACTTAAAGTTTAGCATTGCCTGCGGGCAAGTCTATTAAGTTAGTAAGTTATTACTATGATGATTACTTGATGGACATTGTATACTTGACTTACATGAAAAATAATTCAAATTGAACAAACTAAAGGCAAAGAGATTATATGAATCATACATTCATGCAACACTATTAACTCAGTCATGTTAATGAAACAAGACTAAACAAAATTGTATAAAGATAGGCTTTTAGAGCCTTTTGATTATGAATAAAATACAACTTGTGAATATTGTATCATGGATAATATGACTAAAATCTCTATTTAGTGGACATGAAGATAGAGTTGCAAAATTGTTAGAGATGGTACACACAGTTGTGTGTGAGACCTATGACAACACTTGCAATATGAGGGTATTCATTAATTATTTTCACTAATGATTCTAGATTTTAATATATGTATTTGATGAAATATAAATCCAAATTATTTGAAAAGTTCAAAGAATTAACGTTCTTCGATTAGATCGAGAAGAGAATACTTAAGCAGTGAGTTTCTAGATCATCTCAAAGCGAATTGGTATTCTCTCACAATGGACATTGTGATGATCCTAGATGAGTTTTACCAATCTTCTAGTATCCTTCTGGGGTTATGCCCTAGAAATGGCTGCATACCTACTAAACAAGGTACCTTCTAATTTCGTTTCTAAGACTCCATATAAGTTATGGATAGGGAGGAACTAAATCTTAAATATGTTAAGATTTGGATTGTCCAACGTATGTCAAATGATTTGAAACGGATAAGCTTGGGACATGATCTAACAAGTGCAAATTTGTGAAATATCTTAAAGAAAGTTTAGGGTGTCACGTCTATAATCCTACTGATTTAAAAGTGTTTATCGAAACACGCTACCTTCTAAGAAAATCAGTTTATCCTTGAAGGGATTAGTAGGAGTAAGATAGATCTTGAAAAATTTAAAAACCACAAAACACTATGGATCAAATGAAGGAATATATTCAAGTAAATAAACATATTGTATTACAACCAAGTCGTAAATCTGATTTAGTACTGAAGATACCTGAAAGGTATGGATTTGTCATGATGATGATGATGAGGTACGCATCATAGTGGATGATGATCTAGTTACATACGATGTGGCATGAGTATTAGATACTCAAGAAAAATGGCTGATGATCATAAAATCTGAAATTGGTCTTTGGAAAAAGACTAAAGCAAATGGAAAGGTGGAGACCTATAAGACTTGACTAGTGGTAAAAATATTTCAAACAATGTCAAGGAGTTGACTATAATGAAACTTTTCACTAGTAAAAATGCATATATCCATTCGAATTTTACTTGCAATTGCAGCTTATTATACAAAATGATGTATGTATGATACAACCAAGGGGATTTATCTCCATAGAAATGGAGTAAATCAAGTATGTAAGTTACAACGATCTAATTATAGATTGAAGCAATCTTCTCAAAGATGGAACATCCATTTTGATGTGATAATCAAAAGAGTTTGATTTTATCAAAAACGTTAATGAACCAAGTGTGTATAATAAGGCTAGTGGAAGCACTGTGACATTTCTAGTATTATACTACTGATAAGGAATGACATACTTATGCTACAATCAGTAAAAATATAGTTATCTAAACACTTCTTCATCAAGGACTTGGGAGAAGCATCCTAATATCGGGGATAAAGATCTATAGAGATAGATCACAAAGGGTACTCGGCTTGACCCAAGGAACGTACATTAATTCGATGATATGTACAAGACCTGGTGTTACTTATGTATGATAAATAGATATCAGTTCATTCTTGGAGAAGAATATTAGAAAGGAGTTTCTAATAATAGGTTTGATTTGAAACTAAAGGGCTTAACAGACTCAAGTTTTTTAGACTAACCAAGACAACAGCATATCCATTTCAGGTTATATGATTACCTTGAACGATAGTATAATGAGTTGAAAAAGTTTCAAACAACAAAGAGTTGTTGATTTAGTGACAAATACATAGTAAAGAACTATAAGTGAAGCTGCAAAGAAGATTGTTTGGTTCAACAAGTTCATCACAGAACTTATAATGGTTTCTAGCATTAAAGGAGTTTAATTTGCCAAGGAACCTAGGTCTCATCTGAAATTCAAACATATGTTGCAGCACTTTCGTATGATTAAATGAATAATTGAAAAGGAGACGACACCATAGAGATGGCAAACTCTTAGTACAATATTATAGATCGACTAACTAACGCATTTACTAAGTAATTCATTCGCCACTTAGAGAAGAATGGTATGGGGATACCAAAGGGTGATTGACTTTAGTACAAGTGAGAAATTGAAAGTAGTATGCCCTCAAGCCAATCACATTTAATATGATATGCATATACTTTGTTATCTTATTCGTTTATTAATATAAGCATCAAGTCATTTCTTTATTCATGATTAATTAGCTAAATTAATTAAATGGATAAATCCATAGTTTTTTAGCAATACTTTTAAAACCATGATGAGGATCATGCTAATGAGATCTAAATTTAAGATAACTCAAAACTAAAATAGTTCTTAATCATTGGATCATTAAAAGGTGGATTAATAGATCTAGATAGATTGGTACATACTATGATTGCTCTTACAAAGAGGATGATTGATCTCATAAATATTTATGTAGAGACACTAAAACAATTATGTAGGTGCTTATTAGAGAATAGGTTCACTGAACATGGCTCACTCAAGGAACACCTAATGGAGTTTTACTTGTCCGTCAATAAGAGTTCCTTATACAATAGTCGTACAAGTGATCATTGGACTTGAGATCATCATACTATCTTGTGTGTACTGAGTCATCCTTTGTCATATTCCTCAAAGCTTGTTGGTATATCAAAGGATATGCTTGGATATAATAAGGTACACATGGAGATAGGTGAATGATCAATAAATGATCTACCACTTCCAATAAAGGGAGAGAATGTCTTATGCGATTCAATAAGTCACAACTCAGAAATCTCAGGTCAAGGTTAAATGGAATTAGAAAGGAGTTTCTAATTTACATTAACTAGAGTTGTGCATTTGTGAATTGAAATACATATGATCAAATAAAATTTGACAAAAATTTCATATCTTTTATTTGATTGGGACATTGTGTGGTAGAATAATTGAATTGTATAGTAACTATTCATTGAAAGGTTATTTTACGACCAAATGTCAAAATCTATATTATCTAGAATGTCGATTAATCGCTAAGGGGCTTATCCCTATTGTAAGAATAAATATTATTTATTAATAAATTAAATAATTTAATTTATTTACATAAATAAGATTATAAGTATTCAAATTAATTTATTCTACAACTGGTTTAATATGGAGAACCTAAAGGGTTACACTGCAAAAGAGTAATATTTATTTTAGAAGTGGATGGCATAATCATAATATTAAATTAAATATATTTAATTTATACTATGGTGATAGAATAAATTAAATAGATTAATATTTATAGTTTAGTATTTTAAAAATACTAATTATAAATTAATAAGATGAGTTTTATTATTATTATTATTATTATTATTATTATTATTATTATTATTATTATTATTATTATTATTATTATTATTATTATTATTATTATTATTATTATTATTATTATTATTTTTATTATTATTATTATTATTATTATTATTATTATTATTAATGTTATTATTATTACTATTATGATTATTATTTAGTTCCTAGATGATTTAAGAATTAATTAATAAATAATAGTATTATTATAAATAATTAAGTTCCTAAATAGTTTAGGAATTGTAATTATTATAATAATTAATTTATTTCCTAAATGATTTAGGAATTAATTAATAAGAAGTACTCTCATATTAAATAATTAAATTCCTAAATAGTTTAGAAATTATAATTAATTAATTTAGTTTCTAATTAGATTGAGAATTAAATTAAAAACCTAATCCTAAATTGTTTAGGTGGGTTGTCTATATCTATAAATAAGATGAGTCTTATCATAGATTATGGTTACACACTCTTTCACAAGAATAGAGTTAGTATTTTATAATTATCTACATCTAAAGAGTTAGAGAGAGAGAGAGAGAGAGAGATAATTAGGATTAGCCGCCCATGGTTTTAGAGAAACCACAATCCACTTCTTTAATTCATAGATCTCTTGGTGGATCACCTCTAGAGGCTTTACACTTAGGGAACTAACATTAATCCATGGAATCTAATCGGTGAATTCAAAGAAGAACACAAAGGATTAAAGGAGTTGAACTCGTACCTATGGAAGCTTGGTTCTACAAAGGTATAAATTTTTTATCCTTCTTCAATTAATAATTGTCCCATGAGAATGATCCTGGTTATTGGTTTGTAGAAAAATTTTAAATTTTGATTTTGTTTGCTTCTGTTGCGCTATATAATTTGATTATATGTATGTCATGTTTTTACAAACCAACACGATGGAGAGAATGACCAAGAATAATTAGCCAATAATTGGTATGTAGTTATTGAAGAGAAGTGTTCAAGTGGTGTGGGGGGGGGGGGGGAGAGAGTTTTAAAAAATGGTGAGTAGTGATTGAAGAGAAGCGTTCAAGTGGGGGAGTTTTTGATGTGATGAACTCACTTGTGAGAAAAATATTGTTAGGATATCACAAGTAAGCTAGAATGCCATATTAAAATAATTGTAAAAGAGTAAAGGATTAATATTGATAAGTAGATTTTATATCTATTTATTAGATATTTTTAGTCTTAATTATTTGTAAGTTTTTAAGTATTTTTAGTATTTTAGGTCATTTATTTATTTTTATTTGATTTTATAGGAGAAAGAAAGAAAACGCCCATTTGAAAAGGAAAATCGATATTTTATAAGAATTTGAATAAGGGCTTGGTTGATTGAAGTTTGAAATTGTTATATTTGGATTTTCAACTTGTGGTTTACCTAGTAGTCATTTCAGGCTCAATTTTTACCTTGATCCGTGCATAATTTGTCAAATCCTAAAATATGAAAGTTGTAGATCTACTCTTTAGCTTTTCGGGACATCTTGAATCGCCTCAATCAGAGTTCATATGAAGAAGTTATAGTCGTTTTATCAACATATGTTAATGGTGAAAATGGGCTAGCGCAGACAGCACTAAAAATGACTTGTGGTCATCGCCAGCGGCACTAGTAGGCAGAGAGTTCAGCGCTGGAGGCACTAGAAACAGAGGAATTGAGCACCGATAGTGCTCTGGGTCGCAGCCAGACTTGGTTTTGACACGTTTTTGATGTTTTTGACTCCAAATTGGATTAGGTTGTCTATATATGCTAGGGATTTGATATAAAACTTATAAATACCCAACAAAACTCATATTTTAGGGGGGGTCTAACATATGAGAAAGAGAAAAGATCAAGATTTTGAGGCAATATTGAAAACCTGTCAGGCTAAATTTTCATATTTAGTTTTAAGGGATGTTGAACCTTATTTAGAATTAATGTGACGACCCCAAATTCGGGTTCCATAACCTCGGGTTTGGTTCTCACTGTACAATACTTAATAATAATTAAATACATAATTTGCATTTAAACATCGCGGAATAATACAAAAGGTTCCTTAAAAAAAGGCTACAATACCCAAGGTCGATTAACCTTAAAATCAACAGTTCCTATCTTAAGGAATTACAAAATTTTACCAACAGTAATTACATATTAAATATTTAATTAACATGCATAATTAAGCTCTGGCTTTCCATTTTCCCTTTTCCTTCTTGGAGCATTCGAGTCTAGTTGAAAATGGTTCATGATATAGCAAAGGTGAGCAACTAGTTTGCTTAGTAAGTTAAGAACAATCATATAAATTTAATATATCATGAGTGAATGGGAAATAACATCAAATGTTTTAACAAAAGATATAATAATTGTGAAAGAAACAAGACTTAGATTTCATTGAACAAGAATATTTGAATCTTAAATACTGAGTGGTCATCAAGGACCCTGAACTAACGAGGGTATAATAGAGTTTCCTCTAACCCTTTCAGTAGTTTGGTTTTCAAGGGGATCAGCCTATTCAACCCACTGTATATGCATTACATTTAGTCTTCTGGCGCCAAAGTCGGTTTAACGACATAAAATCCCCTTTATCTAGGGTTGTTCAATTCTCAGACTTATTATAAGAATTCGCACCAAGCAATAGTTTGGATCGGCTCTTAAAGGTATTCAAGTTATTGAATTTATAAACACAATGTCTAGCTGAACAATTAGCTTAGACATTTTTAATACAGTTCATGAAACAAGAACTATTAAGTTTCAAATGCACCATGTGCGATTTTATAAACAATATGGATGTGGAATAATTTTAAATAATTAAACCACTTCAAGCTCTGGCAATAAATACAAGTATAGAAACTTGTTCAACAATAATTGAGTAGGGTTAGAGAACTTGCAAAAATAAATACAAGTTAAGGTTTAGAGAACTTACCTCGTGCGTAGTTTACTGCTAACCAATTCAATTTATTTCTCTTTGAGTAGATCTAACAATTAATCATGTTGATCTTAAATTAGTATCATATATACATTCATATGATAACCTCTATACTTCTTACACCTCTAACACTTAACCAAATAATCATGTAGTTAAATGTATATAATCACTTAGGAAATATTATCATCACTTGATAATATTTTAACCACATAAAATCTATATTAATTATTTAATATAGTTCAAACTCTTATCTAATATTATTAATAATTTAATAATATTTTATTAACCTTCTAATATTATTAATCATTTAATAATATTCTATTCATTATCTAATATTATTAATCATTTAATAATATTTTATTCCCTTATTAATATTATTAATTATTTAATAATATTTTAATCATTATCTAATATTTATTAATCATTTAATAATATTTTATTACTTTATTAATATTATTAATTATTTAATAATATTTTATTCATTATCTAATATTATTAATCATTTAATAATATTTTATTACTTTATTAATATTATTAATCATTTAATAATATTTTACTTATTATCTAATATTATTAATCATTTAATAATATTTTATTCCCTTATTAATATTATTACCCACTTAATAATATTTTAATCTCTTACAAATATTATTAACCATTTAATAATATTTTAATATTCTTCAAACAATATCAGATGTTAACTTTTTAATTGTGTTAACTTTAGTCTTTATTTTAGACACTTAGCTACCAATTAATTACTAATAACTCTCTTACAATAGATTATTTTTATATCAATAGTGAACTTTCCTTTTGTTACGTTTTATAATGCCCGAAAAGCGAAATTTTCAGTTCTGAATAAGTCTGGACTAAAAACATAATTTTTTTAACATGCATGGGCGTATAGACGCTGGCCCAAAGCTATTTTGGGGCGTAGATACTCCCACGGGCAGAACCAAAATAGGTCGGGCGTACACTTGGGCGTCTAGACGTGGGGGACTTTGGATGTCGAAATTTCTCTCAATAATTTGGTCATAACTTTATCATACGAAAATATTTTGTGGTGATTCTTGAGTCTAAATTCATTAAAATTTCATGATCTACAACTTCTCTTTTGATCACAAATCTAAATTCTAAACATAAGTATCTATAAAATCGTTCACAATGACAGAATGAAAACTAGTTTCATAAATCATTGGTTTGATTGGTTCAAACTTGAATAAAATAAACTCTACACCTTCAAATGACACCAACTTGGTGTTGTTGTCTTCCTAACTTCTTGTTTTACAATATTCCATGGTTCGATCACATTTTTGAAATCGTTTTGACACAAAATTAAGGATCGAACCACTTAGAGTTTCAAAACGACTTACTTTACGGTAAAATCCATAACTTCTTTGTTTTTTTATATTTTTGAAAGCTTCAAGTTGGGTTTTCTTTAAAACTCATATATGTACTTTCTAGCCATAAAAATTCATTTTTCCAACTTGTACATTTCAAACTACAACATTAAACATCACATGCTCAACTAGGTTTTATCGGTAAAGTTTGATATGAACATTTCTTCCATTTTCATACATACTACACATACCAAAACATGATTTAAACATATCAAATCATGAATATACATACATAACATAGTTTAAGACTTCTAAACCATCAAAACAAGTTTTGATCGATTAAAAATATATTTTAACCGATTAAAACACATATAGGCTATAAAAATAAAATTTAGAAGGGTTAGAGCACTTTTAAACCTTGATGATTTGTGTGCTCTTCTTCTTCTCCTACCAAAGTATGAAATGAGACTAGTGGACATTCATCAAGCTCCTCCTCTTGTTATTTCTCACAACTCACAAGTGTATCTATTTCTCTCTTGAAAATACTCTCTCTCTTTTCTCTTTAGAACTCTAGCAAATGAACTAACCAACATAGCAAGTATGTGGAGTACTCTATTTATAGCACTCTACTAATCCTTCGTTAACCTCCCTAATTCACCAACATAGTCAAATTAAGGCTAATTGATACTTACTATTTGATTGAATGACTACATGATGGATAAGTTGATTGACAAGGGTGGTTTACCTACTATGACAAGGAGTAAATTGGAAGCAATATTACAAAATCAAGTCACCACATGTGGGCCCCCTGAAATCTCAGCAAAATGGGATTAAATCCTCCATTTTTGCTTTATTTTTATAGCTTATATATATATATATATATATATATATATATATATATATATATATATATATATATATAACCCTTGACTAATATTTTGACTTCCTATTGGGCTCTACTTTGGACTTAGGAATTAAATAAGTTGAGCTCATTCATTTAATTTGTTTGGGCTCAATTTATTTATTACATTGGGCTAACATTAAATAATCTATGTTACATTTAATTAAAAAAAAACATTGGGTTAGTTTAATTAATTACATGGACTAGGGTTTAATTAATTACATGGACTACTAGGTAAATTAATTTGACCTAGTTTAATACCTCATTTGGATTTAAAATACAATCCAATTAGACTTGATTTAATTAATTATAACACCGTACTTTATTACTTTAAATAAATATACACATACACAAGTATATTCATTCAACTATTTAAGGCACAATTAACTAGTACAAAAATTTTAATTCATTGCTAATTATTTAATAAATATAATTACAATATCAAATAGAATTTGTGGTCATTACAATTGATGATTTAATTAAGTTATTATTATTTATTCCTTCTTAAATGAGATTTATTCTTGATAATATGTTTTAACTGATTGAATGATATTTGTTTTAATTGATTTAATAATGACCGATTAAATTAATTAAGCTATTATCATCTGCTAGATTAAAGTATAGTATTAAGCAAACGATATTGTATCTGATCATAAGTAGTGATTAGTAATACATGATTGTAGTCAAACTTTTGAGTATTGCTATGATTATTAGAAGACAAATTAAATAATATGCGATTGTGTGATTGTTGTTTAGAATAGTCTAATTTTTCAATTCTTAATGCTGCTATTATATAAAATCTAGACTAATAGTTTTGTGTTGTATAATAGTTAGGGTATAGTGAGGACGATTGTCACGTTAGATTTAAAACTTAAGGGAAATTTCAGATAATTAATTATTGTTGTTACCTAGAGTTATTAGTTTCATTGAAAGAATATATAATGTTATACTTAACTATTCTATTATTGTGAAAATGTGATATTGAACTGAAGTCTTAATTTATTAGTTAATTTTAGTAATTTACTTTTGTTTATTTAGTTAATTATAATTAATTTAAAATCCCTTCATTTTAATTTATATTGTATAAAATTAAATTAACTATTTTCTGTGAAATCAATCATTACTTATCATTATACAAAATTCTATATTCATAGAATAAAAATAAAATTTTAATTTTAAAAGTGTTAACGACAACTCCGAAATATACATGAATATGTCTAAAATTTAATAGCATAAATTTTTGAGTCAAGTTAGATAACAAAAATGTACATTAGTGCCTCGGTAACAAATTTTTGAGTCAACTTCTTAATTTTTTTCGTACGGGCTTCTCGATACTTCCCCAACATTTGCACCGTTGGAATTCAGATTTAGCTCTCGTATCACTTCTCAGATATGGGATTCTGTTTTGTTTTTTCGTTCTTTGTAACAAGACCATGTTGGCCATTTTTATCCTTTTGTGGGGTTTTCTTTTCCTCCTCTGTGGGTTTTTGTCTTTCCATTATGAGAGTGAGTTTGAGTCGATGGGTATAACCTGTTTTAATCTTGAAAGTTTGTTTTGAATTTATTTTTTGGATAGGATAGGTACTTTCTCAACTCTATGTACATGTAATTCGGATATTTTGGATTGAGTGAATTTTTTCTGTTTTTTTTACCGTCCTTATTAAAGAAAACAAAAAGTTGATTACCACTAATTTGATTAGTTTTTGTTTTAAAAATATTACATCCGTTCTAAAATTAGAGATATATTTATAAAACGATAATTTTTAAAAATAATTTTATATTTTCAAAAATAATCTCAGTATTAGGTGGAAATTCAACTATGACAGTTTGATATTAAAAAAAATAATAAAAAAATAATAACAAATTAAAAATATTTTATATTACTTTATAGTCTTAAAATATAAATATATTTATAATTTTAAAACAAATTAATATATATATATATATATATATATATATATATATATATATATATATATATATAATACAAGAAGTACTTATTTATGATGCTAATGTGTTTTTCTTTCGTTTTGTATGTTTTGCCTTCTTAAGCCAAGTATAATAATACTCGATATCTATTCAGTATTCACACTTTACTTTTTCAATTTCGAGCAAGCACGTGCTGCGTATAATGTCGATAGATTAACCCAGTAGCTGCACTATTCTTGTGGAGGATAATTTATTATTTTATATAAAATGATATTTTAAAAATATATTTCATGTTTTGTTGAGATATCATATGATATTAAAGTTTAACATCAAAATCTATTATATATACTAAAATGCAGTACATAACACCGTTGTTTAACAAGTGGCTTTCTCACAATGAAACACATGTCTTAAATATTTAATACCCTCAATCCTTACTACGATTTTGGGAATTTACTCCACTTTTTGTAATTTTCTAATATTATACATTTTATATAATTATACCATACATATAAGTTGCTTCCCAAATTACTAACCATAATTACCCATTAAATTCGGCTTTTGGAATTTTAAAATATTATATACCATTTATAATATTATATTTTACATTATATCATACATATTATTATTAAATAAATAATAACAAAATTGAGCTGAACTATTATTCCTGCTTTTCGTATTTTATAATATTATACTACACATTATACCTTAAACAAGAAAAAAAATACAATTTACTAACCATTATATATCATTTACAATATTATACCACACACAAATAATAACAAAATTATTTTTATAATGTATGGTATAATCTACACGATCTGTAATGTCCTAGAATTTTCACATCTTTATTAATTAAATTATTAATTTAATTTCCAACGAGTTATTTTTACGAGATTATTTAAATCTTTTTATGTGATTAATTAATTATGTGATTAAATAATTATGTGATTAAATAATAAAATTAATTAAAGGAGGTCACTAATATGTTATTAAATTAGTGAACAAACCCTAAAGTTTTAATATCAAAATAATTGATAAGTTTCCTATTAATTAAATATTCAATTAAATTGAATATAATGAGTTAATTAAATATAATAAATTAATTAATATGATTATTAATTAATGTAAATAATGTAAAATATTAATAATAATATTTATTAGTCCATTTAGTAATTTAATACTTATGGGTTAAAATATTTAATTATTTATTCAATCTAATTATTTATTTAACCATGGATTGAATAATTAATGTGTAAATTATTAAATTAGCCCAACATGGGTCAATTAGTAGCCCAAGTGGGGAATAATAAAATTTAACAATTTAGTAGCCCAAACAATTTAATAGAAGCCCAATTGGTATTTTAAATTAAAGCCCAATGATTGGCCCACTTGAAAAATACTTAATTAAACTATTAATTATTTAAAAAGTAAATGTGACAATGAAATTGGGACTAAAGAAAAGCTATCAGCCGACCAAAGCATACAAGGAGGAGAGAGAGTGTATTATTATTATTATTATTATTATTATTATTATTATTATTATTATTTGATTTTTCATTTAATTAATAAAAGGGTTGCTTGTTTTCTTTTTGTAGTACATGCACCATGCTTCTTTTCACCTAATGTGGTTAACTTGTGTAAGTATCCAATGGGTGCATGATGGGCTAAAATTATTAGATATAATTTGTGTATCTAGTAATATTTCAAGTATACTTGAAATGTGAGATATACTTCATTTTATTTTTCAAGCAAAAGAGAGCTAGAGAGAGTTGAGAGAAAACTTTAAGTGAGAGCATAATATTTGAGAGATCAAGTAAGAAGAGGAAATCCTAAGTTAGTTCATGACATCCTCCTTCACAACATATTTTGGAAAGAAGAGGAGAATAGCTATCAAAACAAGGTAGTTATTTTTTTTTAAACCCTAATCTTGCTTTTCTTTCAAGTTATGGTATAAATATTAAGTGTAATAATTTCTATGGTTAATATCATGCTATGTATGTTTATATAGTTGATCATGTGTTTAACTTATGTGTTATGAGTTTTATTGAATGAAAAACATGTATTTGTTGGTGTGAAAATAAATCTCAAAATAATGATTAACGATAATTTTTGATAATATTTAGATTTAATGCTCTAATATTATAGAACATTAAATCATGAGAAAAATAAAGTTTGAATCACTCAAAATGGAGTTATACACAAAAAGTTATGATTTATGGTAGTTTATGTGATGTAAAAAAATTTTTAAAAAAATATTGATATTAAATCATGAAAAATTAATTTTTCATGTTATAAATTAATATAAGGTGATTGGTAATTTTTTTGGATTTTTATTGAGGATTTAAAGCTTACTTGATGGTATATTTTTATTTAAAATGGGTATTGCCGGACACTGTTCACATTCTGCTTGGAAGAAAAAAATTTAACACTGGCCGCGCAATGGGCGAGGTACTGTTCACCGAGGACGCGGAGCCAAACGACGTCGTTTGGCGTCCGTAGAAAATTCACTCCGCGCGTACGCGCTGAAGCCGTTTCCGGCTTTTCAAAAACGGCGTCGTTTTGACCCGTAAAAAACTGAAACGCGCGCCATGCGCGGTAAGAAATTTTCGACGGAATTACGATTCTGCCCCTCCGTGTTTTTCTTGGCAGAATTACCATTCTGCCCTCGGTTCAGTTTTTGAATTAATTACGAAAATGCCATCGGTCCGATTTTTCAACTTAATTACGAAAATGCCATTCGGGTAAATTTTAATTAATTTAAATATTTGAAAATTAATTTAAAATTATAACAAAAATAATAATAATACAAAAATAATATTGGGGAGGATATTTTTCATTAAGTTTAATATTTAAATATTTTAAATATTAACCTAGTTAGCTAAACCATGGTTAAGTTAAATAAATTTATTATTTATTTATTATTTTAAATGTTAGTAATAAATAAAGATGATAAATTAGCAATTATTATTTAATGCCTATTAAATAATATTTAAAGAGAGATAAAATTTATAAATTAATTATTTATTATTTAAATATTATTAAATAATAAATAAGGATAATTAAGTAATTAATTATTATTTAATTAGCATTAAATAACGATTAATGGAAATTAAGTTATTAGAGTAATAATTTATTATTTAATTTAAATAATAAATAAGAATGATTTGATTATTATTTGACCTTAAATAATAATTAAAATTAATTAAATAATTAATTATTATTTAATTGACATTAAATAATAATTAAAGAGGATTAAGATTAGTAAACTATTATTTAATTTCCTTAATTAAATAATAAGTAAGGTTAATTACTTAGTTAATTATTGGTTGATTAACATTAAATTAAAGAAGGTTAAAACTAAGTTAATAATTATTTATTATTTAATTATAATTAAATAATAAGTAAGTACAATTAGTTATTATTTATTTTAAATAATAACTAGAGTTAATTAATTAATTTCTATTTAATCAATATTAAATAGTAATTAAATAGAGATTGAGTTAATAAAATAAAATAAATTTAATTATGATTTAATTAAACAATTATAATAAGTTGTTTAAGGGTTTAATAAGTGTCCAACACTTAAGAAAAATATTTTCTAACTTATTAAATTATTAACCTAAAATGATTAAGTGTCTATAAGGTTAATAATATTGTTTTGACTAATGTAATTTATGTGTTAGTACTTATGTGGTAAATAAGTTCGTTATTAAGCGTATAATTATGCAAATACGTCGTACTAATTATTAGACCGACTTTATTAATGTTAGGTCTTTCAAAGCAAGTTAGTTAAAGCTAGACAATTATTGTAGCTGAGCAAACAGGCAAGTTCTCTAACCCTACTCAATTATTATCGTTGAACAAGTTTCCATACTTGTATTTATTGTTAAAGCTTGAAGTGGTTTAATTATTTAAAATTATTCCACATCCATATTGTTTATACAATCGCACTTAGTGCATTTGAAGCTTGTTAGTTCTTGATTCATGAACTATATTAAAAATGTCTGAAGCTAATAGTTCAACTAGACATTGCGTTTCTAAATTCAATAACTTGAATACTTTTAAAAGCTTATCCAAACCATTGTTGGGTGCGGATTTCTTATATTAAGTCTGAGAATTGAACAACCCTAAATTAGGGGATTTTGTGTCGGGAAACCGACTTTGGGCGCCAGTGACTAAATGTAATGCATATACAGCGGGTTGAATAGGCTGATCCCCTTGAAAACCAAACAACTCAAAGGGTCAGAGGAAACTCTATTATACCCTAGTTAGTTCAGGGTCCTTAGTGATCACTCAGCATTTTAAGATTCAAATATTCTGTTTATTAAAATTTGAATCCTGTTTCATTCACAATTGTTATATCTATTGTTGAATCATTGATGATATTTCTCATTCATTCATGATATATTAAATCTATATGATTGTTCTAAACTTGCTGAGCAAACTAGTTGCTCATTCTTGCTATATCATGAACCATTTTTCAGATAATCCTGATTGCTCAAAGAAGGATAAGGGAAAAGGAAAGGCCAGAGCTTAAGTAGTTTATGCATGCTAATTAGATGCTTAAATTTGTGTTTACTGTTGTTAAACCTTTTGTAATTCCTTATAATAGGAACTGTTTATGTTAAGGTTAATAGACCCTGGTATTGTAACCTTTTTGTAAGGGAACCAATATGTATTATTCCGCGATATTTAAATGCAATGTATGTATTTAATTGTTAGTAATGTGTTGAATAGTGAGAACCAAACTCGAGGTTATGGAACCCGGATTTGGGGTCGTCACACGATCACTACAAATTTAAATTTAATTATGTTCAAACATAATTATTATATCCTAAAAACAAAATCAATACATATTTAAATTGTTTTGATAATCTCAAGTGCTCTGTTAATCTCAACTGCAAAAATGTTATCATTACTAATTTAATTATATTATAGCGTAATATTATACCATTTATTTACACTTATATAATAACATTAATTATATTACAGCGTAATATTATACCATTTATCTCAATCCCACGTTAAATCTAAACTTATGTCACGTGTCGCTCTATGATGAAACATTACTGGAAATGTTACTCGCAGCTTGCACTTTCAGTGAAACCTTAATACACCCATTTTTTTAATTATTTCACATACACCCATTTTTTTAATTATCTCACAAAAAAAATAATATTAATTCCATAATTACACAATAAAATTGTAATATAACCAATAAATATGTTGCGATTACAAAATTGCATCAAATCCATGTTATGACTGTCATGCAACATTTTCTAATTTTTTTTTTACATATAATATTAATTATCTGATAATATTATTAGATCCCCAACTTCTGGCAACTCTCTCAACCAAAAATAAAACTTCTCCGTAAATATTGCATTAGGATTCGAAACTAAATCCATAATTACTTTATCCAATACATTCGGATTTGTACATATAATATTATTGTTTTTAACCTCCCAAAGTTGTTGCAAATAACTTTACCACAAAAAATATTGCATAATTTAAGCAATCTCAATTTGATCTTATCAAATTAATTCAGTTTAGAATATTATCCAATTAAAATCCCATTAATTTTAGCAATCTCAAATCCTCAAATCCCATTAATTTAATCTTAACAAATCAGACTACTATCATAAAAAATAGAATGTAACCCATAAATATGACTGTCATTCAATAATTCTAAATTGTTGCAAATAAATCTATCACCTAAAAATATTGCATAATTTAAGCAATCTCAATTTGATAAGATCAAATTAATTCAATTTTGAATATTATCCAATTAAAATCCCATTAATTTTAGCAATCTCAAATTGAATATAACACAATCGAATATTATCCAATAAATTAAAAATTCAATATTATCCCATTAAAATATATAAGTATAGCACAAAAAATAATATTAATTTTTTTGTCACAAATCATATAAAATTGCAAAATTAAAGAAATACCAAATAGATAATAATCCAATTTTATGTATGGTTGATCTACACAATTTTTATAATAACCCTATAAATATATACCACATATTTCATTCTAAATCACACCACATAACAGTTTTCTTTTTCATATATTTTGCTTCTATATGGTAAGCTTATTTTTCTTTTGTTATTGTTCTTTTTCTATTTCTATTACATTCTATTTCTTTGCCTCATCATGAATCTGACTTCAAATTTTCTTTCTACTTCTACTTCATTCTGAACCTTTGTCTCACCACGAATCTGACTTCAACTTTTTTGTTGTTTGATTATTTAGCTGGCGCAACTACTAAATACAATTGTGTTGCTAACATCAATCCTATAAAGAGAAACGTGGAAAATTAAGGCACAAATAACTAAACTCTGAAATATGCCTTGCTTCTATAAAGGTGACTACATAAACAGTATTAAGATGATATTGTTAAATAAAAAGATATATATACATACATAAACTTTACCTTTACTATAACAACTTGAAATCTACAAATTGTTTACCTTTATTATAACAACTTAACATCTACAAGTTATTCCTTCGTAGGATGGCAGAATACAAGCCAATATCAAAAGAACACTTTAAAATAAATTTCAACTATTGGTAAAGGAAAACAAAATTTTTATTATCACCAATTTTGTTGTTAGTCAGAACGATGGTTCTTTTAAAGCTACCAAACATCCATATAAGATTAATTTCGTATATTCCACCTCATTGCAAGAGTCAGATGATGCTTCAATTCATACATATGGACTCCAATTCAGTCCATTTGATCAAGTACTAGCTAGCACGATTGATGATTCCTACTTAGTTGGTATGTTTCACAATGATTTTGAAGCCATCTTTTTCATACAAATTTTATTATTTAACTGTATAATTGTAATGTTTTGTGTTTAGATGTTATTGCTCAACTAACTGCAATTGGAGATTTACAACTCAGCACAAACAATGGAAAACAATGTAAGATAGTTAATATTGAATTAACTGATATTGCTCAAAACTACAATTATACAATAGATTCGTATGAATTTTTTGTTCTAATGTTGTATTCATATAACAGTCAAACTATATTGACTTGCCGCAATTTCAAATTGATATTATCCAATAATTTAATTTTTGAATTGTTTTATTATCTCATTTTTTGTTAATAACTCTAACACATAAATATATGATATTATCCAATAATTTAAATTTTTAATTTTTTTAAAAATAATTCTCAAGCAAAAAAATATGTAATATTATCCCATCATTGGGCTTTAGAACTTTATTTACAAAAAAAATTCATGCATAATTTTTAAAATTTTTAAATTCCTTAATCAGACAAAAAAAAATTAATATTATCTCATAAATACAAATCTAAACTAATATTATATCCCAAAATTACATCAATTCTAAATTGATATTATATTTCATAATTTTATTTTTATATTATCTCAAATTGATTGGTGATTAATCTAAACAATTTTTAATTTTTAATTTTTTTTAACAAAATGAATAATCCCGCTGTAACGCGCGGGGTTGTATCTAGTATAAGAAGAATTATTGAGAACATATATATTTTGATAAATTATAAACCTAAAAAATTAATCTATAATGAGCTATATACCTAATATGTTAATATTTTAAATTCAAATGTGGTTTCAAAGAAATTTGTATGAGTCGTGATTATGATTTAGGCTTGGGTCATGTGTATGATTATGATTAATAAATAATATAATTCATTTAGTAAGTTATGAACAAACTAAAATTAAGAACTCGAGATTCTAAAATTTATAAATACATTTCATATTTTATGAGTTGCATTATATTCTCTATGTTCCAAAGTATAGGATTAAAGTTGTCTATTAAAGTTAATTAAGATATTTCAAGTTCAAAATTGATAATTTTTTCAAATTTAAATAAGACAATTATGAAAAATTTTAGGTTAGCTAAATAATATTATTAATTATAAAATATATTATTTTAAAAAAATAAAATAAATCACATCAATTTTAATTTTAAAAATATTTTTATTTATTTTTATTTTAAAATTAATCTTAATCTTATAATTTAAAACTAACGGATTACTATAAAATAAAGTTATCAATTTAACATTCCTAAAATGGTTCCATAGTTTGCGCGGGAGTCCAATCTAGTGCATATTTGCATCCATGACCAGGAGAGGTTGCTCCCACTATGCTTTTCTTGTTTTTATTTTTGGATATGTCCCACTATATATGTTGATACCCTTGATTATACCACTATTAGAAAAATACTTCTAATTCAAAATGGAGTAAAAATTCCAGATATGCAATGTGTAACTAATTTTCTCTGTTTTTCTTTGGTTTCGATACATGTTTAATTAACCGAACTGATATTTTCGTATATATTTTTTATATTTTTACATGATTCTCTCTTATACGAGTATAAAGTAAATCTCACATTTATATAAAAAAATTATATAAAAATATCAAAAATATATAAAAAAATAATGTTTCCCTTAATTAACAGAAGGTAGGCAGCAGCCAAGGGGTCTATCTTTTGTTAGTCAAGATTCCAATTGGTCGCGTTTAGGTGTTGATGTTTGATCTTGTTAACCATTTATGTTTTCTTAGAGTATAATTACAAATTTTAATACCCTATAGGGAAATTTTGGAGTTCAGTCACAAACTTTAATATTCAAGAGTGCAAAAATGTAGAGGCTTTTTTTACGAGCAAAATTTAAATAAGTTTGACACGGCTTGTAAACAGGTCGACGCCATTAATATGACTAGACCCGTTTAACTAACGTAATATTAATATTATTATAATATAAATGTAATATGACATAGTTTACATTAAATAAAAATTTTAAAAATTTCTTTAAGTATGTTATCTTGTATTTGTTATATTAAATAAATTGTATTATTATTTAATAAATTAGCAAAATTGAAAATATTATATTATTTTTTTAACTAATTTATATACTAATGGGTTAAACGGGTCATTACGTTTGACACAACTTATAAATAATTTAGTATTTATGTTAAAAAAATTAGCGTGTAAATAATTTATATAAACAAATAATTTTAGTACTAACTTATCCAACGTAAAAACTATAACAACACATGATACGTATTCGACTAAAATAAATGATTACTAATGAATTTGTGTTACTTTTTTTTTGTTGGTTTTTTCAAGATATAAGATTTAGTTGAATGAAGACATCAAGTGGAAGCTGCCGATAAATAGAGGGGTCAAAGTGTAAAATATTGAAATTTGTACCTAAGCTTGATGGACGGTTGGTCCCGGACTAATTTTAACGTATGTTCCATGTGCAACTGCCAACCCATGTATGTGGTCAGGTCTATCTTTATCATGGTACACGTGTGTTATGTTGTCTATTAGACATGAATTATTTCCTTTCAAATTTCAACTGAAAACAGTTAAAATGAAGCCATCATCTCACCCCACCGATTTTGATTTAATATTTTTATATTAAAATTGCATTAATTAGTCAACAATGCGGGATCAATTTCGGGGGTTGTCAATTTAAATTGTCATTCTTAATCGTCTTTTTTCACCATTTCTGTGTACTGAAAGGTTGTATGTGGTAATCCTTTTGACTAAAATTTCAGATACCAACATTCCACATGGTTAATTTGAGTTATGGTCGGTCCAATACTCCAATTGAAGATTTTGAATAAAATGTTAGGGAGTTGTTATTTCTAAACATGACGTGACACAAAATTTTGTAAGGAAAAAAAAATTATAAAATAATTATCACAAAGTTATGATATTTTAATAACGAGTAAACGGGAGTTCACCTCACCTCATGATGTCTGGGTGATAATATTCACTTTATAATATTCATAAAATCGGAAAATTTAATTAAATTTCATTTGAACTAGCACACAAAAAAAAAAAGAAATCGGGAGCTCAACCAGTTTAAAATAAAAGTTCATCCGTGTTTGATAATTTGTACAAACCGAACGAGAATATGAGCTTAACAGTATAAACTTAGGGGTTTAATTATTTTAAAATATGATGTCAAGTACATTAATAGCGCCAGTTAACATATGACCCCTATATATATAGTAATCCCAACGTACTGAAATATAAGATTATTTTTTAAAATTAATTTGAAATTTTTTTTAATTTAAAATTAATGCGATTCATTTAATTTTTAAAATAAAAAATCTTAAAACTATTAGTAAATTTTAAAAAATTGATATTTTTTGTAATATTCTCTAAATTGACTTGCTCGTTATCAATTTGCAAAATTTTCATCTCACGAGTTTATTTTAAATATCAATATGGGATTATAATAAAGGGATTATACTTTTAAAAAGTTCGAATTCATAATAAGCTTTCCTCTCTATCTATTTCAAAATTAAAGAAACGTTTCAAGTTTTTCAAATCAATTTTCAAAATTGATATGATTTAATCTAAATTTTAAAAATAGTAAATATGATAATTAGTAGTACGTTATAGTTAATTTATAATTTTTGTAATGATTTGTATTAAAACTATGTAATTTTATATTAATTATGAATTTTAGAATTTTATAAATTAATTTTAAAAATTTAAATTGTATCTATAATTTTGGAATGGAAAGAATAATTTTTATTGATAATAAAATATATATAGACTGTTTATAAAATTATTATTTTACACCACGCAATAATATATGCCACATAAGTAAATTAAGAAAAAAAAATTGAATGGTGCTGACAGACTGTAATCTATGGCGGATTCAAGATTTTAGTAAGGGGTAAGAAATATATTAAAAACTAAATAAAATTTAATATGATGTAAAATATTTAAAAAATATGGCACCCACTTTTTCACAAAAAAAAAAAAATTTATTTAAAAAGAAAATTCCTTTTTATTAATAATAGTAAAAAAATGACATAATATCCTTCAATTTACCTTTATAAGTTCATATGATCCCGTTATTACTAA
The DNA here is from genome assembly GCA_947179155.2 of Hedera helix. Taxonomy (NCBI): domain Eukaryota; kingdom Viridiplantae; phylum Streptophyta; class Magnoliopsida; order Apiales; family Araliaceae; genus Hedera; species Hedera helix. Next base: position 16,852,262 of record OX359274.1, read on the forward strand.
AAACTAATTTTTTATTTTTGGAGGTAGATATAAAAGGAAAAAAATACATTTTTAAAAGTTTGATGAGACTATTTTTGTGGAACTTATGAAATGTGTGTGTGTGTGTGTGTGTTAACGCCTGATTTCGCCCACTAAAATTATCAAAAAACGAACAACCTATATAGGGAACAACAGTCAATTGTCACACTAAAAGCTTGACAGTTGGGGCCGTCAGGAGATAGCTCTGATGTGAGAATTTGTACGGGCCAAAAGCGATAACTGTGGAGGAATAAAACTGTTGAAAAATAATAAAATTCTGTATGTAATTGAATGTATTGTGATCCTATACTTGTGTCTGTATTTATAGATGCTATGCTCACCTGAGACCAATTAGGAGTGGAAGTCCTTAACAAAATCCCCTTAGAACTGCAATTCATAACTAATTGAATCATTAATAAATTAAATCTTCTTATCCCTCCTAAATCAAGAAACTTAATCATATATAAATATTAACTTTAACACTTCTAGAATAATAAGCTGCCAAAAAATATAGTGTAGTGGGCCGCCCCCAATATCGAGCCTAACATGCAATTAAAATAAGACCTGCACCAAATTCGGGTCTAAATATAAAAATAATTTGGACATGTACCTGGACTATACCTAAAATAATTATATCTCAATATTGTCACTCACTCTCCTATTATAAAGAATTTATAACAAGAGAGTAATTAAAAGGAATAACCATCCTTCTTCATTTGGTAAAAAAAACCGCCTAAATGCATGCACCTTTTATTTTTTTACAATCTTTTCAAATCAGCCACCCCAGAAACTCGCGCCCATCATTAAACCTCAAACCCCCAAATCAGATGGAATCTCTTCATTTTAAGTCCACCTTCACTAAACCGTTTCATCTTTCTCTGTCATTTTTCTCTCTCTCCAAAAATCCCTCCAGCAACTTCCTTTCTTCTCTGATCATCTTCCTTTCTTTTTTGGTCATCTTCCTTTTTTCTCCGGTCATCCTACTTCCACAAAACATCCATTTACTCAACCATCATGGCCAAAAACCCTTCCAAATCTCAACATGCATCCCTTCCTAAATTTCCCCTTAAAATATCTCAAGAAATAGAGGCAGAAAACTGAGATAGATATGAAATTGAGACTGAATATGTTGTCACCAACATGAAATCCAACGTCACTTCCCATCATCTTGACAATATCCGCCACCTATGTAAATTCCCCGATAAATATATCCTCAAAGTCCCCAAACCTCATGAACAAATGTACTGGTACCTCAGCGGAGGCTATGTCGTCGTACCTGTGACGCCCCCAAATTCGGGTCTCAATTACCCGGATCTGGTTATCACGATCCAATATAAACATCCACCTCTAAACAACATACAATAACTAAATGCGGAATAATAAACATATGTTGTTCATTCAAAAGGTGTTACTAGTCCCAAGATACGATAACCTTACACAAAAGTACACAAATGCCCTTAATAAAGTATTTAGGGTTTATATTACATAACAAGTAATTTAGTTAACTAAGGCTGCATCCTGAAGTCTATCACTTCATCTTTCCCTTACCCTTGTTCTTTTCAGAAGTCTCGGGTTGCACTGCAATAAGGTTTAATGATATAGCAAGGGTGAGTAACTAGTTTGCTCAACAAGTTTAAATAACAACAAGAAACAACATATCATGAATGAAAGGGAATAGCTGAAACAATTCAATAATATGAATAACATAAGCAGGAATAATACTTTGCTTTTAGAATCAAGATAGTCAAATAGACTATGAACTATAAACATCCACTGGAGTCAATAGCAGGTTGACCCAATGGTTACTACCAGAAATATGTACCCGAGGGGATTAGCCTCAGTACAATATGTGTATGCATAACATTTAATTTTCGTGTTTTATATCTGATATTAGATACAGGGTACTCCCCTATAATAGAGGGGTGTTCATAAAAGTCTAAGAATCTGCATCTTCAATGATTTGGATAGCTTTTAAAATTTTTAACATAAATGTCTAGCCGAACAATGGCTTAGACCTACTTTGAACAGTTCTTTAAACGGTAGAACATTAAATAAGGTACAAGTCAAAGACTATACAAGATCAAGTGCACCAAGTGCGAATAACGACAATATCGATGTGGAATAATTTTAAAGTAATTTAAACTACTTAAAGCATGCTTGGAATTATAATTCAAGCTTAAATAAATAACTTGCTCAATGAAATGAGTTTAGAGATAAGGAACTTACGCAAAATAAAGTTCAAAGTTAGGAAATTTGCTTGTCTGCTCAGCTACAACAACCTAGCTTTAATTAAATGGCTTTGAAGGACCTAACATTAATCAAGTCGGTCTAACAATTAGTACTGCGTATACTGGCATGTTTGTACGCTTACTATGAACTTATCTAACAAATAAGTTTAACACATAATTCACATCATTCGACATACTAACATAATCCCTACGTAAACACACTTAGGTTAATGCTTTAATAACTTATGAGTATTCATCCTAAGTATTAAACACTTAAGGAACCTTTAAACAATTTAATCCAATTGCAGAATTAGTGAGTTATTAAGTACGTTATATTTAATTAACTCTTATTTATTTAATTACCATTTGTTCTTAGTTAAATAGTAATTAATTAACTACCTTTAGTTATTATTTAATTATAAATAATAACTAATTAGTCTAACATAAGTAATTAGTTTATTTATTTTAATGCTTCTTAAGATTATTTAGATAATAATTAATTATTTAATTTTATTATAATTTTCTTTAATTATTATTTAATTTTAATTAAATAATTAATTAATTAACCTTACATCTCTTTCATTAATATTAATTAAATAGTAATTAATTACTTAATTATCCTTATTTATTATTTAATATAAATAAATAATAAATAATTAAATTATTAACGTTATTTATCTTTACTTATTATTTATTAAATACATAATAATTAATGACTTCTAAAATCTTATTTTTCTTTAATTATTATTTACCATTAATTAAATAATAATTATTTATTTATTTATCTTTACTTATTATTTAATGGTTAATTAAATGATAATTAATTAAAAGATAAATCTTATTTATTTTGGATTGTCATTGATAACCAAAATCAAAAGTTTTCTGTTCTCCTATCGTCGGGTGAATAGTCACTCAACGATTTGTACAGTTTGCCTTAGTAGACTTACTTTACGAATCACATAGTTTGTCTCAGCAACTTAGTCGACGATCAAAAGCAGTTCTACGATCGGAGTGATTTCACCCTACGATCACTCTGTAATGGCCGAGACCTGGCCGAGGCTACCCTACGATAGCCGAAGGCTCTGGCTGAGGCCACTCTACGATAGCCGAAGGCTATAGCCGAGGCCACTCAACGATAGCCAAAAGCTCGACCGAGGCCACTCTACGATAGCCGAAGGCTCGGCCGAGGCCACTCTACGATAGCCGAAGGCTTTCAGATTTCAGTTTTAAACACAATAGTGAACATATTAACCCTTCTGATTCTTTTAAACAGTTTTTCATTACTTGGTGATTCTACTGGTTTCTTTAATCATAACAATTTCCTCCCAACAGCAAGTAATCACAACAACCCATTTTAACATAATATGGAACAATAAATAACTTCCTTAAGATATTAAACAGAATTATTTATACCTTAAAGCTGGTTTGAAACGAAATTGGTTCCTAGTTGTTGTTCTTCTTCTTCTCCCGAAGTAGGTAATGTAATCCGAGGACATTCACTTCACAGTTACCACCACTGGATACTTTACTCACCACTTCCCGATGGCTTCCTTGCTATATCTCACTCATTACACTCCCTCTATAATTCAGAGCTCACAATGACTCTCTTGCATAAGTATTGAATAACTCAACAAGCTTTTCTAAGAGAAAACATGGTCTCTATTTATAGCAAATCATTACACGTTGGTTACTGAGGTTTAGGTGGAAACTTTACCAACCCATCTCTCAGTCATACCCAGAAATCACCACTTTAGGTTGTACTCAGTAAAGTAGGGTCGCTGACTGAGCTCGACAGATTGTACACACACGCAAAGATAAATTATTAGATTAGCCGTTAACAGTAAATGACCTCATGCCGAGTCACCTCTGATTTAGGACAATATACTAACTTAACTGCCCAGCAACCCATACACTCAATTAGCTATTCTCCCTCCTCATATTTCACGGCAGGTTTGGGGATTTTTGTCCCAAAAGATTGTCACGTGTTAACCCTTTTAATAAATAATAAATTACACAATTAATTCCAAGTGGACTCATGCTTTAGACTTCATTTAATACCCAATGGACTCCTATTAAATGACTTATGTGACGCCCCCAAATCTGAGCCCACACAGCCCAAACTTGAGTCGTCAAAAGACTACAACAAAATTATTACAATGAAATACAACGTACAACAATACAGTGGATAATACAACACAATTAAGTCTTCACTATTATTGCCACACTATTTTATAACACGTGAAGACTATGATAGCTATTCCCGCACTCTCACTCTATTCCCCGGCTAGACCCCGTTACGTTCTCATCTCCTGTTGAAAAACAATGGAACGAAAAGAAAGGGTGAGCTCAAATAGCCCAGTAAGAAATATCATGACTAAGATAATGACGAATAATTTATCATTAGCCTTCAACAGTTGAGTTCTTGATAGAATACAATAGACTACAAGGTTTATATCAAAAACTGCAGTTAAATTCTTAAACAATGTTCAGATCAATAATAGCAGCGGAATGAGCAATCTATTAGAAGAATAATGCAGACTATAATGTCCACTCGCTTCTCTTTTTAGTAAAAATATCATCAACTTTTATCATCTGAAATATCATTAGTCAAGATAATACAACTTCACAGTTCCTGGTCATAATCATGTAGATCAACAGTTCATCTTTGCACTACGGGCCAAAGACATTCAATATAACACCAACGGTCATGATTATACCAGATTCAGCCTTTGGTCATAATCATACCAACCAACAGTTCATCTTTGCACTACGGGTCAAAGAGAACATTCACCACGTGTCATAAAAGACACCGAACAGATGTATCGCCTTTAACCTAGTATATCGCCTTTAACCTATCATCTGTTCAACAATTATATCACATCTGTGCCCCCGGCCACAGATATTCACAACAACTTGATTCTTGATGATTAATACAAATAACAGTGATACAAATGATGAACAGAAGAACATGATAAACAATAAGTATCGGAAGTTTACTTTGTGCAGATTCAAATAATGTCCAAATTGCCAACATGATGTGGAGTGAAATTTAAAAATGATACTCAAGATCCACAGTTCAGAATAACGATTACAGTTCAATAGAAATGTTCAGAAAATAGGAAGGTTCAATTGAAATAATGAAATTCAACTATTATGGAACATATAATATTTTCAGGAATTATAGAAACAATAGTTCCATAATAAGTTTCGATTTAGGTGTATGAAAGAAAATAATATCCCTTACCGTAGCAGGTTTGATTAACAAAAGGTGAAGGGAATTAATATCCCTTACCATAGTAAGTTTGAATAATGGAAGATGAAAAAGATGGTATCCCTTATGAGTATAAAGGAAAATGATATCACTTACGAATATGGAATAAAAATGTCATGTGATAATTCGTGTAGACAAATTATTTCCACACGAGACAAATAAAAAGGGTTATTCACCAACAGGCGATAATCCGCACCGTAAGGTTATTCCCATCAATTTGAATACGAATAGTTATTCACCAAACAGGCGATAATCCGCGCCGTAAGGTTATTCACATCAATTTGAATACGAAGAGTTATTCACCAAACAGGCGATAATCCGCACCATAAGGTTATTCTCAAAGATTAATAAGGAATGAATACAAAAAGTTATTCACCAACAGGCGGTAAACCGCGCCGTAAGGTTATTCCCACAATTTAATACATGGAAATAAATGGCACAAGAAAAGAAACGATATTATTTTCGAGAATCAAAGAATGATAATCCCTTCAGGTAAGAAAGAAAATAATATCCATTTATGATGATGAAAAGAGTGATACCCCTTACCGTAATAAATTTAAGAGTGTGAAAAGAATGATATTCCTTACCTTAACACGTGACTGGATATTGATTTAAATGAGGTTGATCAACCTATATATTTTTAATAAAATTAGTAATTACCACATATAAATTTCAAGGTGTATGATAATTCATATATTATGAACTATCAAAATTATATATATTTAACATAATTTTTGTAGTATAATATAACTACTTTAAAATAGTTTTTAAAATAATATTCCAAAATAAATCTTCCAAAGAAAGCTTTTAAAAATGAATCTTCTCAAAGAAGAGTCTTCTAAGGGAAGATTTGTGAATACCGTGAAAAATAGGAATTTATGAAATTACTACTCTTTAATAAAAAACTTACTTGAAAATTTTCTGCACTCCTTTTGGCTTTCAAACTCTCAAAATAACCTTACTATTCTCAGAGAAAACTTATAAAATTCTTATAGAAAAATTTTATGTTTTAGGTGTGATTTTTCTATTCAGCTGAACAAGCTATTTATAGGAGAAAAGAAGTTACTATGCGTGGTAGGTGAACAGAAAAAAAAATTCTTCAGCAAAGGCTGCATAGCAGCCTTCACCAACCATTTCCCAAAACACATTTCTCACATTTCATGTGGGCCCCACAATGGGTCCCACATGTTTCTTACTATTCACGTCACTATTCACGTCACTATTTCAAATAGTAAAATTAATTATTCTATTTTTTATTTATTTATTTATTTATTTATTCTTCCTGTGAGTCCAACATATAAAATAATGTTACCACAATAATGTAAGAAACACGTTACATATTATTATTAATTTAGTAATATAAATTATAGTATATTTGCAACCGTGACAATTATTAGGCTCAATAATTTTAAAAACAGTGCAGCAACAATTATTGAGTCGATGATATGAAATACAGTGTAATGACAATTATTGAATCAATAATGCAAAATACTGTGTAACGACAATTATTGAATTGATAATATAAAATATTATGCAGTGACAATTATTGATGAAATGATGCGCAACAGTTACGGTGTCAATTATCAGACCAATAATATGAGACACTGTGCAATACCGTGTGCTACTGTAGAGTACCGTGTGCTACAGAAAATACCATAATTTACCGTATGCTACTATTCTTTTATCACCGGTATTTTAACAGTTAACACCGTTGACTATTTTTATTTAAAAAGGTTACTTATGTCGTTTTCTATATCCGACAAATATTCCGTTGTGGGGTCCACAAATAATTTGTTATTTCGGCGCCGTCGTACGGCACGAATATTCCCCGACAAAACGAATATTCCCCGACAAAACGAATATTGTCCGTCAAAATAAAATTTGCACATAACATCCTTAACTTTCAATTTCGTCAATTTAACCACTTACTGTTTCATGAAAAATATATATGAAGAAAAATTAAATTTTATATTTCATAAAATTCGAGGTCTTACAACTTAGACTATTATTTAATCAAGTCCATTTAATTTAACACTAGCCATTAAATATAACCTAATGATTGGTTATTTAATTTAATTGAATATTTATTTAATAGAAAACTTAACAATTATTTTGATATTAAAACTTTAGGGTTTGTTCACTAATTTAATTAACATATTAGTGACTCCCTTTAATTAACTCTAACAACTAATCACATAATCATTTAATCACGTAATTAATTAATCACACAAAAAGATTTAATTAATCTCGTAAAACAAATTCGTTAGAAATTAAATTAATATTTTAATTAATAATGACGTGAAAATTCTAGGACATTATAGTACCAATCTATGCCCTTAAATACTGCATTAGATTTCCTCTTCTGGAATTCATTTCCTCATTTCTCTACTTCATGGGCATCGGGTTCTCCCAACTGGTGCCCAACTCCTACATTTACCTGGTATGTTTCATTACTTTTTACAAAGGGCAAAATACCATCCCCTCTATGGATCTTTTCTTTGCTTTCTTCAAACTCAGCCTCCCGTCCTGCAACATACTGAATGATTTCTCCCCTTTAGACATTCTTCTCTATAAGATCATTTAAATCCCAATAATGTTTAGTTGAATGTCTGGCTGCCTAATGATAGATGCAGAATAGTTTCTTGTTTCCCTTTTGTGGATGACCCTTTGGTCGTGGTGGTTCAAAGAATGGTTTACCCTTGATCTCCTTTAAAATTTGCAGCCTGTTAGTATTTAAGGGAGTGTACACCTTATTCTCCCACTTCGGTAGAAAGGGCAATTTTTTGGCTTGTGGGGGATTCACTTTCGGCCCGATCTGATCTCATACCTCCAGTTTTGGGTCATTATTCTTGGGTCGATTTGTCGACTTCTGATTCTAATTCTGATTCAAACTTGCCAACCTTCCTCAATAAGTTCTATGTCCGCTCATAAGCATCTGACAAGTCCTTTAGTGATTTGAACACGATATCCCTCATGGGCTTCCGCGAGCAACCGATGTCCAACCCAGTAGTGAAGAAACACAACTAAGTCATATTGAGGTATGTGATTATGCCAATCGCCTCCCTGAACCTTTGAACGTACTGATTCAATGTCTCATTGGGCGTCTGCTTGATTTGCATTAAAGAAGCAGTGTGCTTTCCTTTCCTTTTGTTACTCCCCGAATTGATCATGAAACTTATCACACAACTCCTGCCAAGAATTGATGCAGTTCGGCGGTAAATACAACATCCATTATTTTGCTCCTTTCTTTGATGTAGTGATAAAGATCTGACACATCTCTGCCTCCGAATGATTGTAGTAACGCATAATACACTCATAGGAATATGTATGATCATATGGATCTCCCGTGCCATCATACGTCTCCAATGGTGGCAACTTCCTAGTTGGATCGGCATCTCCTAATCAATAACAGGTGAAAAGGAGATTTCAGTCATGAGGCTTCGGATCCGATTGTGCCTCCCCTAACTTTCACTTCAACTCTATTATTATTTGCATGACTGGATTGGGGACACTTGGTTAAGGGGTTATGTCGCGCCGATCTTGAACTTAGTCAAGAGACATGGCCTGCTTTATATCACATCTCCTTATAACACCATAATCCTTATCATCAAGTGGGGACCTGGTCTGCCTTCGTTGAGAGGGATTTGAATAAATAGTTTCCCGATCTATATGAGATGTTTGCCTTTTGTCTCCCCTCTTTTTATAATCATAATTAGGCTCCCGACCCTTGCAGGATGCTCCCTCTTGATGAAGAGGCTCCAGATAGTCGTCCTACCTTCTTTCTCTACGCCTTATTTCACCATGATAATGCTCCTTGGAATAAGCTCTATGATGGGATTTGGGAAATCCACCTACTTACCTCACCTTACTTTGACTTTATGGAGTGACCTCTCGAGATCCCCTGATAGTGGTTAGAACCTCATCATCTTTTTGTAACTTTGACAAAAGGGCACTCAACTCCTACTGCTGAAGGCACAAGGCTTTCTATATGTCCTCGACCTTTTGGATTTTTTGCTCCTTATGGTCTCCCACTGATCCGGTCGGCTGGACTCCCTATCTCGACCCTCCCGAGATGGGGATCGGTTGTTTGCCCCTCTCCTACACAAGTCACGAGTTGGTGAATTTGGAGGAGTAAACAACAAATGTCTGATTGGAGCCAATTGTATTATCAAAGGTTTAGTCCTTTGAGTGGAGGGACCAAGTCTAGATTTAACTGAACCACTAATATTGTGTGCTGGCAACATCACCGACGACACTGCCTGGTCCAGAACTTGGTCTCCCTTATTCGCCATAAATCTCCGATTGAAATACCGCTTGTTGATTTTCTAAACAAAATTTTACCAAATGTCCTCCTTCTAGCGTCAATGTTAACGTCAGATTTTGTTCACCCGTTAAAATCATAAAAAACGAACAACCTGCACAGGGAATAGTCAATCATCACACCAAAAGCTTGATGGCTTGGGCCGTCGGGGAATAGCTTCAATGCGAGAATCAGTACAGGCCAAAAACGATAACAATGGAGGAATAAAACTACTGAAAAATAATAAAATTTTGTATGTAATTGAATGTAATGTGATCATCTGCTTATAACTGTATTTATAGATGTTATGCTCGCCCGAGACCAATTAGGAGTGGAAGTCCTTAACAGAATTCTTTTATAACTGCAATTCATAACTAAAATTCATAACTGATTGAGTCCTTAATAAATTAGATCTTTTTATCCCTCCTAAATCGGGAAACTCAATCATATATAAATATGAATTTTGACACTTCTAGAATAAAAATATAGTGTAGTGGGTTGGCCCCAATAAAAAAATATAGTGTAGTGGGTCAGCCCCAATACCGGGCCCAACATGCAATTAAAATAAAATCTACACCGAATCTAGGTCCAAATATAAAGATAATTTGGGCCTGCACCTAGATTGGGCCAGACCGGACCAAAAATAATTATATCCTAACAATATGTGTGTGTGTGTGCGCGCGCGCGCACGCGCTAAAATTACATATTAACAAAATTCTAAAATAATTATATCCCAACATATATGGTGCATTTAAGGAAATTTAACTAACATTAAATTAGTTCATTCAACAAGTATTTTTATTTTATAATGATATAGGATAATACTTGATTCGTGTTTAAAGTCATATTAATCCCTATTGTTATATCTCAATAAAAGCATTTAGTGCACGTTATCAAGTTAGAGAAATTTAAATGGCTTAAATGATATTTTTAAGATGCCAAATAGATCCTAATTATCGAGGTCAATATATGTAACAAATAGTTGAAGGCCCATCATACATGCAACTATTATAGAAAATATTAAGGTCGTAAACGAATATATACGAATTCAAATTTGCGTATCTGCATACAATAGTATTCGTATTTGTATTTAAGAAATTAATACCCTATTCATTTTCATATCTAGTATTCGACGAATTTTAAAAAGACTATTCGAATTCAGTATTTGAAATAATATCCAAATATGAATAATATCCATTTTCGTTTATTTCATTTGAACGAACATATTACTTAAATATTTGGACATCCGAATTTGTTTATGAGTTACCTAATAAATAATTTATTCAAATTATTTATAAAAAATTAAAAGAAAAAAGTATATAATTACTCATTATCATTTAAAGTTTATCAAACACGTCATCATCATCAGTGATAATAAAAATCAATCAAAATTTAAATATCTTAGAGAAATTATCAAATTAACCGCATTTTCAATGAAAGATAATATTAATTTATCATTTATTTTTGTTATCGCACGTAAGTTTTGAAAATAAAATATTTTAACAAACTAATAACTATAATTTTGTTCTTGTAGCATATAATTTTCTCATTAAATGATGCATTTTAGATATTTTACACTTTATAATAAAAAAATATATTAATTAAAATTAAATGAATTTATTTTAGTTTTTAATATTATATTTAAAGTGTTATTTTCTATTTTCTAAAAGGAAAATGACATATTTTAAAAATAATTTTCGTATGAAAGTAAAAACTAATTATTATATATTTAAGGAAGGTTATCTGAAAAAAAAAGATATTTATTAAATTATTAATATGCGCACACACACACACACACACACACACACACAAATACAAGTTATTCTGATACGAATATGAATCCGAATATTGGATACCGAATATCCGATATCCGTCGAATATATTTATAGTTAGATGTTAAACGAATATGAATATGCTTATATCTATATTTATTTATTCACGAATATATTAAAATCGAATACAAATATATCTTTTGTTTTAAACGAATAATATCTATTTTTTAAAATAAAAATGCGGACAAATACAAAATATTCGGTTATCATTAATAATAGCCCTAGAAAAGATCATAAATGAAGATGCAAAATACATATATAAGAAAGAGAATCTTCAAAATGTGCAATTCCCTACATTAACACTGAACTAGATCCGCCCATGTGTAATTATTATTTTATGGTAAAATTATTTAATTAATCATAATAAATTTGTTAGTATAATTCAAATATTTTAAATTTCTTTACGTGACATATTACTGTTAAATAATATAAAATAATAATTTTGTAAATAATCCTTGTATAATAATAATTATTATTATTATTTTGCCTCACTTCTTGAAATCATTGATCTGGCTGCTAAGCCCCCCACCACTCAATCATCAAACTCCTTGAAGCCTAGTGATAGCTAAGTGTAGGGCGAGCTGCATAAAGATACGTAACCAGCCGAGCCGAGTCATCAACTCGTCCGTTTGTGCCGACAACATGGACTATTCTAAAGGGCTTAAAGTACCCACCCAGGCGCAGCAAAAAGACAAAAAGGATTAGACGCAGTAAAAATAATAAAAAGTAAAATAAAATTTACTCCATGGCGGCTAAAAAGCACAAAGGTAGCGGTCACAAGATGCGCGACATAAAAGCCACGCATATCAGGTGCATCCGCTTCTCTCACTCATTTACAACCTATTCCCTCCATTTTGTTAAAAAATACAATTTAAAAAAAAAAAACTAAAATATAAGAGAGAGAATAAATAAATTTTAATTTTATTTATAATAAATTTCACATAATACATTATGATCATTTTTTGCCCTTGAAAATAGTGGATGTACCACAAGTAATTTTAAGGATAAAATAGTTTCATGTAATAATTTAGATTGAAATGATGTACTATTTGTTTTCTTTTTTCAAAATTTTGCTGTTATAATTCAATTATAAGAATGCATTTCACTTCTAAAATTTTGGAGAAATGACTAGAAAGAGAATTAGCGAGAATCTTCCCCCCTACAATAAATAATTTTTGTTGATTCTGATTTTGCTGAATTATAAACGCAAACTTGAGCCTTTGTATATTTGTTTGAATTATCCTATGGATTATGAAAATTTTCAATAAAATTATAATTGTAACGTATGTGTAGCTATGAAATAAGTAAGAGTTGAGAATAATTTCACCTTAATTTATTATATCTTATCGCATATATTTTTATTTTATTCACAATTTAATTTGATCACATATTTGTTAATATATATATTATTTTTCTATTCATTCATCATGTTTTGTCAAATTATAATTTAAAAATATATCGATAAATAAGATAGAAAAAAATTATATAAATAACGTGCGATATTGCATACTTTTTTAAAAAAATTATTATTAATACTCGTAATTGAAAATAAAAAAAGTTTATATCACTTTCTTATTTTCAATCAAAAAGCGTGGGCCTGACTTGCTTGGTTTCACGTTTATCTCCTGCCCGGCGGCCAAGAAATGTGGGCCACGCGCTTATTGTTCTCATCCTTTTTTCTTAGTATAAAATTTTAGAAAATTAATATGAAAAAATAAATAAATAACTCATGGCTCACAGTCTCTGATAATGCGACTCCACATTCCTAAATATATGTGCCCATGTCAATGTGGGAAAAATTATTTCACCATCATGGGACAAGTGAATATTATACATCTCTTTTTTTTTATATATATTTATGGAATTTCACTAATGCACTTTATAAGTATATAAGAAGTAAAGTATATTGTTCATTTGTTTCAGGAGTATGAAATTAATATTTTTATATTATTTAATAAAAATTTATCAATTTTATAATTTGAGAGAAAATTAAAGAGTTTTAATTATTTTAAAATTATTAAATATATTTTATCATAATAAATATTAAATAATACTGCATAATCTGTTAAAAAAATTAATTTTCTTTACAGATAGAAATTATCTAATTTTTATTAAATAATATAAAAATATTAATTTTCAGGCAATTCGTATAAAATTGATTCTCTTTTTTTAATAGTTTGACAATAATCAGCCTTAAGCAACACAAAATTAACCTCAATGATTATTAGCAATTATCACCCTAAGTTGTGCAATTTGTGTTAATGGACCTCCGGTAACAATACACCCTAACTCGGGAGAAATTATCCTATAATTTAAGAGTATGATGAATAGCATACTCTTTTTTTTATATATTTTTAGGTTCTGCATGAAACTTTTTGTACTGAAATTTATATGCATGTAAAAGAGAGAATATACTATTTATCATACTCTCGATGTAGTTAATAATTTTTCCCAACTTGGATATTACTATGAAAAATCTAAGCAGGTCAAAATAAAGTAATAAAGTTCAGAGTAAAGACTAAATTACATTACATCAAAATAAAGTAATAAAGTTCTGAGTAAAGACTAAATCCAACCCTACCTAAATTTCTCATGTTTCATTATTAAGCTTTATAGGGTAAATAGTAAAATTTGATAGGCAAGTGCGTTTTTTGAGTATACTTTATCTATGAAACTTAAGAATTTAACTTGTGTAGTAGAATGTATTTTTTTTTTAAATATAAGATTATTTCGTCTTTTTTTTATTAATTTAAGATATTTTTAAATTTAAGATAATATAATTTGTTTAATTTTTAAAAATAATAAAATTTATAATAATAGAACTATTCAGATAATTTGTAATTTTTATAATTGTATTGTTTTAAACTAAAACGTTAATCTTTGACCCAAGTTTATTAACTAAGGTACGTAATTGTGTCATTTAATCAATTTTAGTACTGAACTTGTTTTCATTTCACTATTTTTTTAAATAAAAACTACATCATTTTCAAGTAGTTAATGTTAAGGACGTTGATTTATTTTGCTTTGATTGGGCATTTATATGCATATTTATTATTTTTCTCTCTAATTATTGTTACTTTTTGTGATTTTTTTTATGTCAAAATATATCCGCCAATAGCTTTATAGTATGTGACAATATACTTCAATAAACTTATTATTTGACAATATACTTTTGACCTTTTTCGAATTTTTCGGCGTAGAGACAAATATTTTGTATGACCAGTGTAGCATTTTTTATTTTATTTTTATTTTATTTTTGTGTTAAAACTATGAATGATCAAATATACACAAATAACAACAACCTTAAAGCAAATGCCAACAATATTCGAAATTGTGATTTGTACTTTTGTGTTTGTATTTAGATAATGCATTTGGTTCTTGTGTATGTTGCATGATTGCATCCATATCTTGCCTTGGTTTAGTCCTCATTCTTTGTAAATTTTGGGTTGTCCTTTATCTTCATTATAAAATCCTTTCTTTATAATTTACAAAATTTCAAACGAGCTAAATGACAAACACACAATTTTCATTTTATTGCATAAAATTGTTCGTGGTCCAACGACAACATATTTGTATTTGCCAATTTTTGAATTTCAGATACATAAAAAATTATCTTTTCGGAAAATATTTGTAGCTTTAAAGACAAAATATTCTAAATGACAAGCTAAAGAAATTATAAATCTTAATACATACAATTGGATGAGGTTAATTCATGTTTTACTATTAATAATTTTTTATACTAGAATTTTATTTCATTATTAAATTAATTTCAAAAAATTATCAACAGTGTGACGCCCCTAAATTCGGATTTATACAATCTAATTTGAGTTGTCAAAATACAAAATAACATACATAAATTCCTAAATTATAATAATTACAATACCGTGTATAGCACGACAACACACTAAGTATTCAATATAATTATTAGCAAACAATTTTACAACTTAGTGAAGACTGCTACAACAACTAAATCAGACCATCACTCCATTCGCATGCTCTCCCAGCTAATCGCGGCTACATTCTCATTTTCTAAAAGAAATTAAAAAAATAAAAGTGTGAGCTTAAATAACCGAGTAAGGAATATCATAACTAAGATTACGAAAAATAAGGTTATTATTTAGTCTTCAACAATGATAAAATCACAGATTTAAAAAATATTAGACATCGGAAGTCTTTAACAAATAATTATAGCGGCATGTGCAATCAATTAGGAGAGTTAAATAGACAATAATGTCTAATATGTTCTCCAATTTAAAATTCATCAACAAGATTCCATCATTTGTAATACTAATGGTCATTATTATGCAACACAATAGTTCTTCTTTATACTCAGGCTAAAGAAAACTTTCACCACGTGTTTTTGTCACATAGGCTAAAAATACCTAACAACCATATTATTTTTACACACAGGCCAAAGATACATTCTCCACAACTTGAATCCTGATGGTTAGTACGAAGTACAAAGAATAAACTGAAATAATAAGAATAATAATACAATGGAAAAATCCGTTATTTATATATTTATATTTAAGGAATAATTTAATTTGTCTGTACGTAATCCAATAATATCTAAATTGTCAACACGACATACATAATATCGTAATGTGTTCAAATTTAAGGATAATGTTCAATGTTCACATGTATGAAGTTTAATGGTAAAGTTTACGGTATAAGAAATATTTAACAGTCTAAAATGTTCACAGTTCTAATACAAAAGTTCAAGTCAAAATGTTCATAATCCAAATGTAAAGTTCAAAATGTCTCAATTCAAAAGTTCACGGTTCAAATACAAAGTTTTGTCAAATTGCTATAAAGTGTATTGATAGTATAATTTGTATAGTGTAGAGAATGAAGTAGAATAAACTTTCAAAGTGATTTTGAAAGAATAAAATAACATTTTGAAATAATCTTTTAGAAAAAGTTTTTAAAAATGAATATTCTAAAGGAATAATCTTCTAAAAGAAAAGTTGAAAATACTGTGTAATATGCACAAGTGTTTGTGCAATTACACTTTAGAGAAAAAACTCACTTAAGCAATTCTTACACTCTTATTGATGTTATCAACACTTAAAGTATCCTTAGCACACTTAGAGAAACACTCATATTATAAAATATTTAGAAAGTGGAAGAAAAATAAATAAAAAGGTTATGCTAACTTCTTATGTCAAACCTCCTTTTTATACCCAAAATTTAACCAACATTTATGGCACATATCAACATTTCACTTTCCAAGGGTCAAAATTATATGATAAGCTTAAAATGTACCATACATCAATTTTAACACAATTTTCACGTTTCAAAATTACTTTTAATCGAATACATCATTTTATTACAATTTTCTCATTCAAGATTACATTTAATCTACCATACATAAATTTTAGCATAACTTTCATATTTCAAAATTACCCTTTTACTTTACTATTCATAATTATTATTATATTTGTCCATTTTCTGCATTACTTACTTAATTTTTTAATATCATAGATATTTATATATACAATATTCTTTATCTAACATAATAATGAGTCTATCTAACTTTTTAGTACCAACGATTTTTAATTACATAACTTTTCTTTATTACTCTTGTTATTATGACAATTATTAGTTTAATACTGTAAAATATTGTAGTGATACTGTGTGCTACTATTCATTTATTGTCGAATATTTTAACAGTTAAAGGTAATAGTTTTGCCAATAATTTTTATTAACTATTATTTTGTCATTTTCTATATTCAATAATTATTATGTTGTGGAGTCCATCAATAGTTGGTTGTTATGACTCCGTCGAATGACACCAAATATTCTTTGGCGTCTCCATCGATATATATATATATATATATATTATAATTTGTACATATCATCTTTAATTGTAATTTTTTTTAATATTAATTTAACATCTTGCTGTTTAGAATAATATGTACAAAAAAAATTAAATTTTATTAATAAAAAGTTAGAGTTAGAGAAAACTCAAAATCAAGAATGGCAAATGCTATCCAACAACATAGCAATTGTTTTCAAGTATGTGCAGTTTATTTTTAATTTTTTTTTTGTAAATTACCCTTGGCTTCTTTTGAACTTTCTAACATTGTGTTATTTTTTAAAATAGACAGAAGAGAAAAATAATGAATGAAAAAGTTAAGTTAAAAAATAGACAAAAAATTAAATTTTCTTTCTGATTATGTCGTTATTGAGTTTTCTAAAAAATAAAAAAAAATAGATAAAAAATTTGATTATTTTTTTAACAAAGTTTTTCGTCCAAAAATGAACGAAAAACTAATTAACATAACCAAATCTTTGTTAATCACTACTATTCTCTTTACGTTATGAACATAACAAACTAATATAAAGATAAAATGATATTTAAATATAAAATGATTATTTTTTTTTTAAAACTCAATAACAATATAAAAGAAAACTTATAAATTTTTAAAAAAAAAATCTTTGTAATTGTTCTGTCTTTCCAGTGCCCTCAAGTTTGATTTTGGTGGGCAAATCTTGACATTTGACAAAAAATGGCCCAAATATTCCTATGTCTGTCCAGAACTTATTTAGAAAGTGATATTTGCAATAATAAAAAATAGTGGAGGGGTCCTCAAATAAAATAGAATAAAACAAAAAAGAAGGAGATAGGATTTTTAGATACTTTAAATAAAATATATAACAAGTGGTAGTGGTTTTTCACATGCTTAAGTTGTATTCACACGTGGCTTTCCAAATCCAAAGATATTAAAAATATGCAAAGGTCAATGTCAAGCCAAGCCAACTAGTAAGCAAAACGTGCCTCCATTTTATTAATCATTTATTATTATTATTATTATTATTATTTCGTTTTAAATTATTTAATTATTATTAATTTTTAAAAATTAATGTAAGAATTTTTTAAAATTAAAATTAAGATAACTAATTAAATTATAAAATTTTAAAAATATAATATTTTTTAGATAATTTATAATACTTATTATTATATTAATTAAAATTAAAAAATATATATCAATTTTAAATTTTAAATTTTTTAAAATTAATAACAATTAAATAATATGTACGGAAGGAATACTTTTTTACTAAGGAATCTCACGAAATGGAGACGATCCAATCAAGGGTGAGGATTAGTTGTCGTGATTTCTACGCGTAATCCAGTATCCACTCATCTAATTACTACTTCTACGTATTAGTATATACAAGTTTGATAAACGTAACTGTTACTTTATATCATTTTTTTATTATAAATATTTAATAATTTTTTATTGATATATTAGTTATTTTTATTAACATAATATATATATATAATAATAAAGATAATTATATATATTTTATAGTATATAAAAAATTTATATATTAATCATAATTCATACATATATCTATATATATATATATATATATGTATATTACGGATATATAAAAAGTTTATATATTGTTAAAAGTTAACTTCAAAATAAAGCATTATTATGACATCGCGTTCTGGACTTTACACATTTTCTATCAGCTCTCAGAGCTCATTAATTTGATATATTATGACCATTTAACTCTATTATTATCAAAAGTTACGCTGATAAAAGTTTACCCGACAAATTTTTTTATTCTGATTTGACTGACTTAACTTCTAACTCTGCCCATATATCAAGTTATAAAAGAGCATAGTATAATTAAGTTCAAAACTAATATCGGACCCCCACATAATAGATTAGTATTTTTAATCTTTATTAAACTGGTTTTAATACCATATCTAATATTTACTTATGTAGTTTAAACATATTTTTTAATGAACAATATTTCTTTTACATTAGACATATTTTGTGGTAGGGAGCAAGACAAATCGGTCAAATATATATAATCAAAATTTATCTTTATTAGTTACTTTTTTAGGTATGTTATTTTGTATTTTGTTAAATAAATATTATAATAATAAATAAATTATATTATTATTTAATAAATAAGTGAATGATATTTATTTTTTTACTTAAAAATTTTAATTTACATAGTAAACAAATTAAAATACGTTAATACGATTAATAAATAAATTAAAATTCGTGTTTAGTATCTATGAATAATTAAATAAATATTATTAATACTGAATTATTTATTATAATATTTATAATTTAATACGACACGAATTTCTTTAACACAATACGATTGGATAATGAGATTAATAAAACATAAACTAAACTTAGGTTTATGTAAAAAGTAGAGCAGTAGAGTTGACTATTGAGTAGCTTACTAAGAAGAGCCGGCTTACCACGGCGATTAAATCGGCTGAGGCTTATGCCCTTCGTGAGTTCGTGGAATCCGCCACCTTTGTCCCAGCTCAGTCTCTGAAATTAAGCGCAAATTCACTCCAAATTCTTCCCAAATTCAATCTCCTCCTCCTCTCTCATATCTTCCCCAAACCTTTCTCACCTGATCATCAGCCGCCTATCTCCCATATTTCCACATTTTTTCTTCCACGCCAAAACGAACTTCCCACGTGTAAATTTCATTCCTCCGTAGTTTGCTGGAAAATACCCACTACTCCTAACTCAAACCCTTCTCCCGGTGACGCCGGTTGATGGAATGACTGACTACCGTGTACCCACGGCCACCATGAATCTCTGGTCCACCACAACTACCACAACAGACGATAACGCCTCGATGATGGACGCTTTCATGTCCTCCGATCTCACGTCGTTTTGGCCTCCCCCTCCGGTTCCCCAACAATCCTCCTCCACTTCCACCTCCGCCGCGGCGGCGATGTTCAACCAAGAAAGCTTACAACACCGGCTCCAATCGTTAATCGAAGGCGCGAAGGAAAGCTGGACCTACGCCATCTTCTGGCAATCCTCCGTCGTCGATTACTCCTCGTCGCAATCTCTCCTTGGCTGGGGCGATGGCTACTATAAAGGTGAAGATAAGGAAAAACAATTATTGAAACGAAAATCCACCTCCGCCACCGAGCAGGACCACCGGAAAAAAGTTCTCCGTGATCTAAATTCGTTAATTTCCGGCAACCAAGCCTCCCCTGACGACGCCGTCGACGAAGAAGTCACCGACACGGAGTGGTTCTTCCTCGTATCCATGACTCAGTCTTTCGTCAACGGCGCCGGCCTACCCGGCCAGGCGTTTTTCAATTCGTCGCGGGTCTGGGTCACCGGCGTCGAACGTTTAGCAAACTCGCACTGCGAGCGGGCCCGACAGGCCCAAACTTACGGGCTGCAAACCATCGTCTGCATCCCTTCCAATAACGGCGTGGTTGAGTTGGGCTCGACGGAGTTGATTTTTCAGAGCTCGGATCTCATGAACAAGGTTAGGATTCTGTTTAATTTCAATGGTATCGAATCGGGTTCCTGGCCCTTACCTTCGGAGCCTATTGAGTCCGACCCGTCGGTGCTTTGGCTGACGGATCCATCGCCGGTGCCAAGTATTGAAATTAAGGAAATCCCTTGTTCTAATTCTAAGCTGCCGCAAATTATGTTTGAAAATAATAGTTCCAGTACGCTGACTGAAAATCCTAGTGCTAGCGGTGTAATTAATGTTCATAGTCAACACCTTAATCAAACACATGGGCAGCAAAATGGGGTTTTGCCTAGGGAATTGAATTTCTCAGGATTTGGGTTTGATGGGATTAGTAGTACAAATTTTAGGAATGGTAATTTGAATTCACACGCCTGTAAGCCTGAATCCGGGGAAATACTGAATTTTGGGGAAAGTAAGAGGAGTTCTTGTAGTGGAAATGGGAATTTGTTTTCAGGACATTCTCCTTTTGGTGGAATTGTTGAGGATGATAAGAAGAAGCGATCTCCGAATTCGAGGGGTAGTCATGAAGAGGGTATGCTTTCTTTTACTTCCGGTGTGATTTTGCCATCTTCCGGTATGGTAAAATCTAGTGGCGGTGGTGGGGATTCCGATCACTCGGATCTTGAAGCCTCGGTGGTTAAAGAGGTTGAGAGTAGCCAAGTTGTGGAACCGGAAAAGAAACCGCGAAAAAGGGGGAGAAAGCCGGCAAATGGGAGAGAGGAGCCGTTGAACCATGTAGAAGCAGAGCGGCAGAGGAGGGAGAAGCTCAACCAGAAGTTCTACGCCCTACGAGCTGTGGTACCTAATGTATCAAAGATGGACAAGGCCTCATTGCTTGGAGATGCTATTTCTTACATTAATGAGCTGAAGTCCAAGCTCCAGACATCGGATTCACAAAAAGATGAGTTAAGAAGCCAATTGGAGTCGATGAGTACGGAGTTAGCTAGTAAAGAAAAGCGATATCTAGGTCAGTCAGCAGCTGAGCAAGATCTCAAAATGTCAGACCACCATGGAAGCAAGTTACTTGATTTGGATATAGATGTGAAAATAATTGGACGGGATGCAATGATCCGAATCCAATCCACCAAGAAAAACCACCCAGCAGCTAGATTGATGGCAGCTTTGAAAGAGCTGGACCTAGATGTTCACCACGCTAGTGTATCCGTTGTCAATGATTTGATGATTCAACAAGCTACGGTGAAGATGGTCAGTCGGGTTTACACCCAAGATCAGCTAAGAGTAGCATTGACAGCCCGAGTTTCAGAAACTAGATGAGCAGCACTGGACTACTGGATTTTCTTCTTGATTTTATTGAGGCTCTGGGAAATTTTAAGGCTCCCAATAGGCTATGAATCTGTAAAATAACTCTGTTTTACACTATGTTCTTGATTAAGTTTTGTTTTAGTATAGTTTGAGTTTGAGATCAGCGAAGGGGAAACCTGCTTAAACAATTTGGATTTCATCTTATTTTCTTTGTTGATCTTTGGTGTAGTTACACTATGATGTATATATATGTATTAATGTTAAGCCTGTTGAATTTTCAGGCTCTTATTCATGTCAATCGGACACTATATTTTTGATATTTTCTCTATTTTCACGAGATTTCTTGCATAATGTTAAGTTTCAATTCAAATAAAACAAACAGATTCTGGCGTATTTTTTTTGTGCCATCAAATTCAGTCACTATATGAAAACCAGTAGATGGCATGTGCATGTTGTTCTTGAGCTAAATCAGAACCCATTAACCACACCTTCATCAAATTTATTTTGTGCCCTACCTTTAAATGTGCCAATTATTAATCGCATACAATGTGCCAAGGGCAGGGGCCTGTTTATTTTAATGATAATGTTAGGTTATCAAATTTTTAATATTAAAAATATTTTAAATAATGTGCCATCATTAAAATGTTTAATGAGATATCATTCGAGATTTGATACCCAATTATTATACTTTCTGTGTTTTAAAATGTAAAATTATTATTGATTTTTTAAATTTAATTTGAGAAATTTTTAAAACTCAAAATTAATATAGATTTCTTTAATTTTAGTTAATATAATAGTAAATATTATTTTTTTCGTTTTAAGATAAAAATTCTTATTACTATTTTACGCAGTCCCAAATAAATGTATACTTACCATAAATAATTTATTTTTTTAAAATAATTTTTCTATAATATCCTTAGTATTAATTGTCACATGTCTATTTTCTATGCATATTTATGAAGTATCACTAGTCATGTACAAAATATTGTGCAATTAAATGATAATTTAAATATAAATAATTTTATTATTTTATACTCTTTCTTAATATGCGCAAAAAGTCAATCAGGACTTTTATTCTAGGACGGAGGGAGTATAATTTATCTAAAAAGTCATATTAATTATAAGATTTATAATTTTTAATAAGTTATCTCAATTTTAAGTTTAAAAATATCTCAAATTAACTTAAAACATGACAGAGAAAGTATAATTTCCCATCAAGTTCAAGTGGGTGAGTTGAGTTGGTTTCTTCTCGGGAAAATTAATTCATTTAACTCATTTTAGCAACTAATTAAACTTGTTACAAGCCTTTCCTTTTGATTGAACTTTAGCTTTAAATTTTTTGCATTTAAGACTCGAATGGTACTTATTTTCTCTTGTTAAAGATGACTTAAATAGTAAATTTCAAATTCTAAAAATATGCAAACATGTTTGATCTTTTTTGTTTACCATTTTTGAGTAAATGACAATGTGAGGAAAGCTTGATAGGTGTTAAACCATGTTACTACTTATAAATTGTCCATTAAATACACCATAAATCTTATTTTTGCCTAAAATTGAAAGGTACTTCCTCAAAATAAATAAATTATAATAATAAAACATATTTTTATTTTTTTTCACCATCCGATCGACATGTCTGTGTGTATCTTTGAAAAACTTTAAAATATTTCAATTTTCTGGAAAAAAAAAAACTTCCTTAATATGGATGAAAATTTTAATTGCAATATTCATTGAAGGACAGAGTTAATAACATTTATATAGAGTTCCATATAAAATCAAATTACATGCCTTTTGTAGCATTCAAGTATTAGTGTAAAAGCTGTAAGAGTATTATTTAATGGGAAAGAGTTTGACCAATTATTTGATATGCTTAATATCAAATTTCCATTTTTATTTTTTCCTCTTTAATAGATGATGAGAAGTGGGTAAATTCCATTTATATGTAGAACAACATTTATTTATTTCAATTCAATAAATTTACTTGCCTCAAGAGGTAATCTACAGGATCCTTGTAAATAAATTGATAAAAATTAATTTAGAATAACAAATTAATTAATGATGAGTGCTCTAAAAAACAGAAAAGTGTCACACTTGTCTTAAAATATTGTGGTAGATAATCATCTTCCTAGCTCGATGATTATGTTGATAAATGTGGGATCCGATTATTATAAAATTAATTTTATGTTAAATTAGATAATAAATTAATATAATATTAACACATAAAAAAATAAGACTTTGACTTATATATTAATACTGTATTGATTCATTTTTTAACTTAATTTGAAATTAACTTAACGCTAATCAGATCTATAAATGTGACGGAAAAGAATTAATTAAATAAATAAAAATTAGTAAAAAAAGATTTTTTTTATAGTTTTTAAATATTTGGAGTGGGATACAAACCATGGTTCACATCCCAACAAGTTCTGTATGGCCTACTTATTTGACCAACTTAAGCACACGCAAAAAAATCCATTTTCTGGACCCTCAATAATTGTTACCACTTCATTTTCTTATGTATTTAATAATTAAAATTTTGAAAAAATCTGTAAAAATATTTATTATTCTTGTACGGAGAAAAAAATCTAAGAATTAATTATTTTGGCTGTTAATAGGACAAAACTCAGGCCGTATATTGTTATATATAAAAATATTTATTATTCTTGCACGGAGAAAAAAATCTAAGAATTAATTATTTTGGCTGTCAATAGGACAAAACTCAGGCCGTATATTGTTAATTTGTTATTGGTGGGTGATGTAATTAGATAACCGTTGAAATAATTCAGAGAATTGATTAGGAAGGAAGTTTTCGATGCTTGTGGGCACAGAATACGGAGAGTGACCCTTCGTCT
Source organism: Hedera helix (assembly GCA_947179155.2). Lineage (NCBI taxonomy): Eukaryota > Viridiplantae > Streptophyta > Magnoliopsida > Apiales > Araliaceae > Hedera > Hedera helix. The sequence goes on from OX359274.1 coordinate 16,877,290, forward strand.
CTCATATTGTCTATTCGCTATTAGTACACTTTCTTTTTATCTTTTTAATGGACGTTTTAGAAAGAAACATATATATTAAAAATATAATTAATAGTTTTTCCAATTGATTAAATTTGATACTAATATTAATATTACTCTTCTAAAATTTTTTTGGAAAGAAAAAATAAAATAAAATTTAATGTTCAGGAATGATATGAGAAACTAAACTAATAATGATTGCTACAAATTTACGAAGACAGATATATTTTTTTTGATAAAAAAGCCAGATAAAACAAAAAGCAGATTATTTAATTATAAATAATCTATATTTATTTAATATATTTCAAAAGAAGATTATTTAATTATAAATATAATGGCGGATCTAGTATATAATCAGCACAGACAACTTAATTCCTTCACTGAATTTTTGATTTTTTTTTTATATAATTATTATGTAATAGTAAAAATTAGGAGTTTTTATGTATTGTTGTTTTTTAAAATTGTTACATAATTTCAAACCAGTTTTAGTGATAATCTGTGACGACCCCAAATCCGGGTTCTTTAACCTCGGGTTTGGTTCTCACTATACAATACATAACAACAATGAAATACATATATTGTATTCAAACTTCGCGGAATAATACAAAAGGTTCCTTAATCAAAAGGCTACACTTCCCAAGGTCTATTACCTTAATCTTAACATTACATATCTTAAGGGAAATACAAAAGATTTACAACAGTAATTACATAACAGTAATATAAACTAACATGCAATTACTAAAACTAAACATTCGCTTTCCCCGTGCCTTTGTCCGATTTAGAGCTTTCGGGAATGACTGAAATATAGTCATGATATAGCAAGAATGAGCAATTAAATGGCTCAGCAAGTTTATAAACAACAATCATACGATATATCATGATGAAAGGAAATAACTTCAAAATTTCAACAATAACAATTGTGAAAGATAACAAGAATCAATGTTCAATAAAAGAAGGAATTGACTCTTTACTGCTGAGTGGTCTTTAATGACCATGAACTGCTACTAAGCTAGAACAGACATACAATGTCTGACTCCTTGTTAAAAATAACGGGACACTTGAGGGGATCAGTCCTCTCATGTCCTATGTATATGCATCACATTTAGATTTCTTGCGCGCTGTCGGTTTTTCGACAAATAAAAATCCCCCTTAACTAGGGTTGTTCTTTCTCAGTCTTACTGTAAGAATCCGCACCAGCCAATGGTTTGGATAAACTTTTATAATATTCAATTCAATGAATTAACATACATTTGTCTAGCCGAAACAATTAGCTTAGACATCTTAAACAGTTGCAAAAGCACTATGTGCGAATACAATAATCAATAACGATGTGAAGTAATTTTCGATAATTAATTCACTCAAGGGTCTGTCAAATATCTACGAGTGTAGTTACTTGCTCAACAATAAATGAATTGCTCAATGTAATTAAGGTTGAATAATAATTGCAACAATAAGTACAAGTTAAGGGGTAGAAAACTTGCCTCGTGCGTCGTTTACTGCTAACCAACTTAATTTAACAATCCTTGAACGAACCTAATAATTAAATCAGTTTGATCTTAAATTAGTATCATATACTTGTAAGTATAATGACCTTTATAAACCTTACGAACCACATAATTATATAATTATGGGTATATAAACACATAGGAAACATTATCATTAATTACTTGATAATATTTCAAATACAAAGAACCTATATTAATTATTTAATATAGTTCATACACTTATATAATATTATTAACAATTTAATAATATTTTATTAGTCTTGTAGTATTATTAATCGTTTAATAATACATTATTAGCCTTCTAATATTATTAATCTTTTAATAATATTCTATCAATCACTTAACATTATTAATCCATTAATAACATTTTATTGTCCTTATAATATTATTAATTATTTAATAATATTTTATCATCCTTATAATATTATTAATCATTTAATAATATTTTATTCACCTCATAATATTATTAATCCTTTAATAATATTTTATTTATTATTTAATATTATTAACTATTTAATAACATTTTAAATCATTATCTAATATTATTAATTATTTAATAATATTTTATTAATTATCTAATATTATTAATCATTTAATAATATTTTATTACCTCATTAATATTATTAACCATTTAATAATATTTTAAACATTATCTAATATTATTAATTATTTAATAATATTTTATTTAATATCTAATATTATTAATCATTTAATAATATTTTATTATCTTATTAATATTATTAATCATCTAATAATATTTTAAATCATTATCTAATATTATTAATCATTTAGTAATATTTTATTTATTATCTAATATTATTAATCATTTAATAATATTTTATTCATTATCTAATATTATTAATCATTAAATAATATTTTATTCATTTACTAATATTACTATTTATTTAATAATATTTTATTGACTTATTAATATTATTACTCATTTAATAATATTTTATTCTCTTACTAATATTATCAATCATTTCATAATATTTAATTACTTATTAATATTATTAACCATGTAGTAATATTTTAATACTCTTTAAATAATACCAAAAGTTAACTTTTAAATTGGGTTAACCTTAGTATTTAATTTAAACATTTAGATAGCATTGATTCACAAATAGACTCCATATAAATATGTTTAATACCCAAATATATTCATTTTACACCTATTTCAACTTAATTTTTCAAAGAAAACTCGACCCGGACCGACCCGACCCGACCCGGACCGACCCGACCCGACCCGGAGCACCAAAAATCTGCTTAACAGATTGTTCTGACGCAGCTGCGTCAGTCCTGACGCGGCTGCGTCAGCCATTTTATCCGAAAGTCAACTGTTTGACTGTTCGACCCTCCGACGCTCCAACAGCCATAACTTCTTCATACGAAAACATTTTGGGGTGATTCTTGAGTCCATTCTCATCAGAATTTCCCCCTCTACAATTTCTATTTAGATCACAAATCCAAATTCCAAACTTAACTAGACTCAAAATGGCTCACAATGCAACATAGGGTTTTAAAATCAACATCATTTGCGGTAAAAGCCATAACTTCTTTGTTATTCATTATTTTTGAAAAGTTCAAAAAGGTTTTATCTTTAAAACTCATAGATCTAGCTTTCTAGCCATAAAAGTCCACTTTCCGATTTGTACATTTCAAAATACAACCATAAACCTAGCATGCATAGTTAGGGTTTACCGGTAAAATTGTGTTATGAACTTTTCTACCATATTTATGTATTTCTAACATACCAAAACATGTTATAAACACATAGATCTATGAATATACATATATTACATAGTTAAATACTTCTAGATCATCAAAACGAGTTTTGATCGGTTAAAAATAGATTTTAACCGATCAAAAGCTTTCTAGACTACAAAAATGAAATAAGATGAAGTTGAGAGCACTTTTAAACCTTGAAGTCTTGGATGCTCTTCTTCTCCTTCTACCAAAGTAAGTTATGAAGCTTGAGGACATCCACCAAGACCTTCCTTAGCTTTTCTCACACAAACTTATGTGTATTCTCTCTTTAGCTCTCAAAGTCTCTCTCTCTTTTCTCTAGAAATGTCTAGCAAATAAACTAACAACCTTGTAACAAGTGTAGAGCTTCTTATTTATAGCCAATCACTAACCTAGCATTAAATCACTAATCAAGCTATGTTGGTGAAATTAATTGCTAAGCATGCTTACTATTCCTTTGATTGACTAGTTGATTGACTCATGGAATGACTAGGGTTGTTCAACCACTATATGACATGGATGAATTTTCAAGCAATCTAGGAAATCAATTATCCAAGTGGGGCCCTCACAAAAATCAGCAAAATTGGCTTTCCCAAGCCATTTCCCTTTATTTTTAATGCAAAAATGTGCATATATACATCTATATATATATATATATATTGACCAAAGTTTGACCCTTAATGGACTTCACATTGGGCTTGGGAATAACTTCTATTGGGCTCATTCAATTAAATTGTTTGGGCTCAATTTAAATACCACATTGGGCTTATTTTAAATAGTCTAGGTTACATTTAATTAAATCAAGCATTGGACATGTT